>BLKR01009382.1:0-123395 GCA_011170035.1 Teleogryllus occipitalis
CTCTCTCTCCCTCTCTCTCTCCCTCTCTCTCTCCCTCTCTCCCTCTCTCTCCCTCTCTCTCCCTCTCTCTCTCCATCTCTCTCCCTGCATTCTCTACTCTACAAATACGATCGGGTGTTCCCTTCCCAAAATGCAACCGCGAAAGTGTAGCAATCGCTTTCAGCGTGACGATAAGAGTCGACGCGGAGGTGAGCAGTGGAGATTCCTGGAAAATGCCTTTGAGCCGCTTAAATTGAATGTCTCTGGTACAGTAAGTGGGATGTACAGGATGTTTTTAAAAGTCGTTTAGTAACTTGTTATATTTACGTTCGTGTACCTGATAATTTAATTTGGCAATGGCCGTGATTATGCATGTATAATTAAGATCAGGGTTGGGCAAACTCCTTTAAATTTAATATTTAAATCCTTCGCCAAAATACTTTGTAAATATTTAAATTCATACACAAAACCTCGCTCGTGGCACATGGCGAAGTCGCTAGAATTTCACCGCTGAGGTCCGGTTCCCGTCGAATCTCATGTGAAATTTGTAAAATCATGTGAATCACGAGGTTCGATTCCCGTCGCATATCATGTAAAATTTGTTCCAACAAAACGGGATTGGCTGCTTCAAAAGGGCTAGTCCAACCCTTGTGAAGTGTCCTAAACACTACCCCTGTCATTATTCCTTCCCAATTCTGGTCGCTGGGTAGTGACGCAGGAGCGCGTAGGAGGTGTGTACGCGGAGATGTTACCTGGCGGTCCTCTTGACAACTGACTTGGACGTGACGTGACATAAAGTTAATGGAG
Source organism: Teleogryllus occipitalis (assembly GCA_011170035.1). NCBI lineage: Eukaryota > Metazoa > Arthropoda > Insecta > Orthoptera > Gryllidae > Teleogryllus > Teleogryllus occipitalis. Next base: position 787 of record BLKR01009382.1, read on the forward strand.
GATTACTCTCCAAAGCGCGCAAGTGAATGGAGGATTACTCCCCAGCGCAAAGCGCTCAACCTACTTAAGGAGCTTGGAGACGCGTTGCGTCAAGTTGTAGACGCAACACATTAATTTTTAAAAATGCATTAGGTTTTGAATGACTAAATGCACATGTATTTAAAATAATTCAAATGCTCAGAATACAGTAATTACAATAATTTTTAATTTTTAATTTTTTATTGTAACAATATATTCTAATTGTCAAATACAATAAATTATTAATTGACAGTCATAAATTTGTCAACAATACTAAAACATTTCTAATATACAACACTTTCACTTATAGTTTCACAAAAACACTTTCAAATATAAAATATCAAAAATATGTCTAACTCAAATAAACGGAATTTCCTTTTAAAACATATAGTTTTTCAAACAAACTATCACACAGTAAATCCGTAGTTGTCAAATGTAAAAAACCCGCAAAGAAAAATAGTTGATGAATTGGCGCTGATGAACATAAACTAGCGTTATAATGAATAAACTATTTTTATGGTCAGATAAATGTCCAGCATTTTTAATGATTTAGATTTGTCGTTTAAAAAAGAAGAGAATTCAAGTTCAACAGTTGAAAAGAGCTTTTATTTTCGTTTCAATGATGTCCATTCACTAGCAGAATCAAACAAAAAGAAACTCTTCACGTTATCTTCATCTGTATTTAAAGTATTTTAAGATTTTCTTTTCTTAAATACACCTATTTTATGTATTTAAATACATATCTAAAATACACGTCGAAAAGACTTTTTCAAATAGAAATTTTTTTTTTCCTAGGGCTTTTATTCAGCCGACAGCCGGTTGCCCTTTACGTCTCGAAGGGACGCATATTCGACCATACACTAGACAAACACTTGCGGGCTCCTCTGATCTGGGGTCAGCAGAACGCGAGGCCCTCTGCGACAACACACACAAAGTCAAGGGACAAACAGCCATGCCCAAGGCGGGAATCGAACCCGCGACCCTTCGGACCGAAGCGCTGAGTCGGTACTCGCTCTTAGCCACCTCGGCCATCCAGGTCGGCGAAAATGTATTTAAAATACCTATTTCAAATATAAGTATTTAAATACTGCCCAATCCTGATAAGGATTTAACTGTAAAAACAAACAAATATAATATGAGCAATAAACAATACCTCGTCTGAAAGCTTGAGCGTTCGTGATCATTAGACATTGGATGTTTAGGCACTAAAAAATCGTCTTTTAGGCGCCTAAAAAAGCGCTGAAAGAGTCAAGAATAAGGAGAAAAAAGGCACTGTCATAAGTTACATATACAATAAAATTGAAAACTTGTAATTTTTGTATATATTATTTTGTGAACTTAATTGCACAAACCCAGTTCGTATATTTTAATGTAAAACTAGATTTACATATTTACAACTCTTCTACATGTTATTCTTAATATTTTTCATTAACCAGTAACATTTACATATTACCAGTAACTTTTCAAGGATCACAATTTCAAATTTGCGACGACTGGGAGACAAAATCAGTTTGAATGCGGAGAAGGATATCTGAACAATGTGACTGGCATATATTTTAGCAGTCCAACACTAGCAACACTGAAACCTTCTGGGAATTTATATTTACTTCCACTTAAAATTTCGGTTCCCTCGGCGTATTGTCAATTGTGCATGTTCTCAGATCATGGCTAGTATTTGTGAAATAGGGAAATGGAGAAAAATCAGTTGTACTTTCAGGAATTCTCTCGTAATTTTAAATTTCAAGACGTGAATTGAATGTTTCGTAATGAATGGTCACGTTGGACCATCGCCGATTTTCCGATATCTTAGCATTGTATATAAATATACTAAATAAAAGGCAAAAAAGTCCTAAAAAAGGTTTTTATGAAAAAATAGGCATTTATGCTAAAATAAGCAAAAATAAGCATTATAAAATTCCGTCAAATGTCATCATTTGTCATGATTCGTGGACATATATTATCAACCTTTAAATAAGTTGTCTAGAAAAAAATAGGCATTTCCCTAAACATCCGATGTCTAGTGATCATCTTGACGGGTCAGAGCTTCCTAGGGTCGCGGTAGAATGCAGGAGCCGGGGAGGCCCTATTGGGCGCCTTTTCCGCGTGCGAAACACGAGTAAAGGCTTAAGAAATCGCCGAGGCATCAGGATCATTGCTCGGGGAAGAGACAATGTGCTCGATGAAGGTCGTATAGACAGCGTTCGCTACAACTGAACAAATGAATGGCAGAGGTAATTCGGGTATTATTTCGTATTTTAACTTTTACAACATTGTGATTATGCGACTTTTTCAGACACAAACATCAAAAAAGTAAGAACATCGACTTTGCAAACTTTTGCTTTAATCAATCGATCTTTAAAACATCGATGTGTTCATGGAAATATCGATGTTTTGAAAATATTGACATCGATGTCAAATCAATAGAAACCACGACCGTTCGAGCTGAAGAGACCATGATAGTACAATTGAGAATACATTATTTTACCGATTTTTATTTTTCTCGTTCTCTTGTTAGTAATGGATGCTTTTCTTGAAGCGTCTTTCATGTGCATCATTAAATAGTTTTTGTAAATCTAATTGGTATCGAATTGATCTTTCAAATAATATCATTTAAAGTTTTCGTAAAATGGTTCCTTGTATTCAGTAAATGTTTGTTTTGAAATACGTCGCACCACTCTGGAGGAATTGATCGAATAAAAGATAGAGATGTACACTGTGGTAAAGATTAGTTGATTAATTAATGCTAAAACGTAATCGTCTCGTTGAAAAACGACTCTTAAGTTTTATGTAAAATGAATTTCGTGACCCGATATTTGGGGAAAAAAGATGAAACAGTGATTACTAACACTGCCTCTTGCATACATTTCGTAATTTCCTAGACGGACATGCAAACTTCTCGCCTTCAGGAGTTCACCATAACTCTGATTCATAATGAATCACGATTCTCAAAAGACAGTCGCAGTAAGCATTTGATACTGTAGAATTAAACAGTTCGAAGTAAAGCTGTCGGGTTAATGTTCCACATGTGGTCAAAAACACTTAATTTACTGTTAGGTGACCTTTTTTATTACCACAATTCTTCCTACAGTCATCATATTTCTAAATGTTTTATCACCTTTTCATACTTGACCCAATTGCCGCAGATCCTAAAATATAAGTATGCCAGAATAAACATGTCTTGTTAAGCACCTCTGAATATTAACCCATTAAAGTTTGTACTTGTTTTTCTAAATTCTTAGGAACTTTTTGAGTTTATGAGCTTTTTCACAATATGGCAACTGTCTAAAATGACCTATTTTGTAATTCATAGTGCACTTTATATGGTTTTCCTAGTTGTAGTAGTGTTGGTTTCAGATGCTTGGGGATCACTCCTGTGGCCGATGTGACTATTGGTAGAACACTGATGACTTCTTGTTTCCATAGACGTTTAATTTCTACAGCTAGGTCCATATACTTTGTTAACTTTTCTTGGATTTTGTTTTGTAGATTATGGGTATTGGAGATTGACACATCAATGAGGAAGTTTTTTCTTTCGTTTTAAGCACTAGTTTTATATCTGGTCTGTTGGCTGGGGTGGTTTCATTTGTGATAATAGAGGTATTCCAAAGAATTTTGACTTCTTCGTTCTCGGTAACTGGTGGTGGTTTTAATTTGTAATATGGCTTATCTCCCAGCAGAATGTTATGTTGACTGCACAGATAGCTGTATATGATGGGAGCAACATTGTCATGCCTTTGTATATAATTTCTTTGGGCAAGAATGGGCTATGCAAATAAGAAGTGGTCTATGTTTTCCGTGTGAAGATTGCATTTTCTACAGAGATCTGAAGTTTGTTTCTTTGTTATATGTTTACTGAAGCTTCTTGTCTCTAGGATCTGGTCCTGTATTGCAATCATAAACCCTTCTGTCTCCGGGTAGAGCAGTCCTTTAGTGAGCCATGTGTTGGTAGCTTCTTTGTCAACATCTTCGGCATTGATGGCGCGCCAATGCGGAGTTGCTTGATCTTCCAGTTTTCTATCAAATCCTGGTGATGATGGGCTATTTTTTCCTTCATTTGTAGAGATACTGATTGGTCAGATAGATGTAAGGGTGTGTAACCTTCATCAATTTGTGACACCAGTTTATGTAAACGGCTATTTTGCTTTTTCGTAGAAATAGTCACGTAATTTTATAATTTGACTGTCACAAAATGTCTGTAGGTTAGTGATTCTACGTTCCCCCCCTCTTTCCTGTGTAGCACATATCTGACTGTTGAGGTGTGTGAATAGGGAGTTTTAGCGCCAGGCATAAGGAGGCATCCTTAAACTCTATTGATCACGTGACTAACGACTTTATAAGTCATAATGAACAACGTTCAGAAGAGTTTTAGCAATTGCAACATTGCGTTGTGCATTATAACAAACGAAACGTTTCAAGCGGTGACCAAAGAAATTGCATAATATATCAGAGAGTCTAGGCTAGCGGCGAGACTTTTAAACCACTCACATACGAGAATCGGTTTGTCGGAGAAGGAACAATCCCCAACGGTTCTTGTTATTACGCGGCCATTTTGCCACTTGTAAGGTGACCGCAGAGACTCCTACAGGTATGCACTATTTATGAAGGTATAAGTTCGTACCTTAGGCCTAAGGTACGACGTTATGACTTCAAGGTCCGGCACGTGACTGTTAGTGCATAACGTCGCTACCTTATGCATGGCGCTAAAACTCCCTAATGATGGCAGTTTGCTTTAGTAAATTCTGCCCTAATAAGCCTTTGGAGATTTTGTAAGTCTGTCGTTGTCTATTTTATTACACCAAAAGAGTAAGTTAATAGTGATACAATGAATGTATTGATTGCTTTTTTCAGAGTTTTTGAGTTAAGGTTAGTATTCAGTACCAACTATACTCTTCTCTTAAATACGTGCTGTATTTTCTGTTTCGTTATGGTATGATATATGCCGTGATTTTGGCTAAGTCCGAGGTATTTGTATGTTTCCCCAGCTTGCATACTTATCAGTTCTTTGCTATCAGTAAGGGATAGGATGTTCTCTCTATTGTTAAGTTGGCCCTTTTCTATTACCATGACCTTACATTTTCTAGGTTGAACGACGTTTTGATGTCTTTCGATACCTTCTTTCCTTTCATACCTACTGTCTCAATTAGTACTCTCATATAGGTTTCTCTACTTGTGTACAATTTTAGGTCGTCTACATAAAAAAGGTTATTAATCTGATGTCGGTCTCTTTTGCTTTTGTTTTGTATCAGATATCCATATGGTGTATCATGCAGGATGTTGGATATTGGGTTGAATGCCATACAGAACCAGATAGGATTTAGGGCGTCACCTTGAAAGATACCAGGTTTAATTTGTATTTTTCCTGTTTGTATTCGGCTGTTTATTTTCATTTTAAGTCTAGTGTTCCATTGATGCATGACGCTGGTAAGAGTATTTATTATTTCTGGCGCTATTTTGTATATGCGCATTACTTCCAGTAGCCAAAAATGAGCCACTGTGTCGAAGGCCTTTCTGTAATCAATATATGCGATGTGCAGATTCCTTTGATTTTTGCATGCATGTTCATGAGCATCAATTGTCAATTGTTCTCTGCATCCTATGGACAATTTTCGACATCCTTTTTGTTCCTCTTGTAATATGTGGTTTTTGTCAAGGTGGTCATACATTCGGTTGGTCATACATTATTTTGTAAAGAGTGAGAAGGCAGGTAATTGGCCTGTATGAGCTAGGTTCAACACTCATTGGTTTTAGATATGTGATATCTGAGGTGACAAATTCTAGCAACATCACCTTGAGCTGTAAAATGTCATTAAAAGCGTTGGTTATTGGTTTGTATAGTGCTGGGAATTTCTTATACCAAAAATTACTACTTTAATCAGAGCCTGGTGCTATCCAGTTGTGTGTTCGTTTGATTGCAGCTGTAATCTCTTCCTCGGTCAAAGGGGGGAACTCCATTTCAGAAACATTCTGATATCTGCCACGTTTTCTCTGAATCCACGGGGCTGATTCATTTTTTTCGGGGTATGTAAAATGCGGAATAGGAGGAAAAGATTAGTTAAACCCATATGTAAAATGCGGACCGACCCAGAAAAGGGTATATGTAAATTGCGGACCGACTACCTGCCCTTCCAGGTAAAAGTGGAAGTTGCCCAGTGGCCTAGCGCGGGGCCGGCCGGTCGGCCGGCCCCATGCGGCACTTTTAGGGGGCCGCAAAATTCCACAATAAATAATAATAATAATAATAATAATAATAATAATAACAATAATAATAATAATAATAATAATATCTTGTAAAAATTTGAACCATTTCATTTCATAATTTGTGGCACCTACAATTCGGACCGATTGAAATGGGGACGGAATCTTTGATAACTTAATCTGTGTCTTCTTTAAATTAATGTATCTTAATGACTAGAGACAATATTTCCAAGCAAATGCATGTTTTTATTTCAGCTTCGTAGAGATTTCAAAGTTTATAAATATATGTTTCATGAAGAACTCGTCTAAAAATGCATAATTTTTCCGTGCTTGTTTGCATGTTTTGGTAGATTTTTGGAGAAATACATGCATAATGCATGTTTGGTCATTTTTTTACATTAATACTGCATATTTAAACTCCTATCTAGCATATTAAGTACTTTCTTATTATCTATGTCCATAATTTATGAATATTAAAACTGACGCATATTTTGTATAAATAGTATATTGATCTTAGATCCTGAGAGCACGCAGCTGTCTTATTGTTATACTACACATTTTAACCTTTCGTTACACTACTTGAATTTGCGACGCGAGTACACGTACGGGGAGCAACGATCGCGAAATGAATTTGATAATTCTACACCATGTGATATGTCGCAAAGGACAAGTAAGACAAGTTTCGTAATTGTGAAGTTATTTGTGAAGTATAAAATAGCACCTTCAAAGGCTTCGTGTGCAACACTTCTCAAAGAATTGGTAAATGGAGTAAGAATTGGAGTAAATGTATTTATTGCAACTGCTGTAATAAAGAAGTAAGAATGCTGCACTGTAAAAATTGACCAGTTAAAAAAATATATCTACTGGTGGAGTTTTCCTAGTCGAAATATTTGGTATAATCACAAGTAGGGGGCGGATTGTGATGACCTAAAACATCGCCAAAAACGTTCAATTAAAAGCTTACAGGGACCCGGAAGGACCTATTCCTACAATGTTAAATTCAAGGAACATTTTGCTTCAAACTAGTATATAGCCTGCACTAGAGGAGTGGTTTTTTTACTGTAGTTTCTTGGCTATATTTTAAATGTTTATCATAGGATTTTTAAGAAATTTTAATTTGTTGTAGATACGAAATTTTAAAACTATAATATTTACACCCACATTTTTTATTATTATGACGAACGTAATTTGTTTAAATAATAGATATAATAAAAAGACTACGATAAAAGTTGTAGTTTGACTTAGGAAAGATTGCCTAAGAGTTTGAAGTCAGTAGCTCTAATAGTTCAGGAAATAATGTTTCTTATATATATAAAAAAAAAAAAAACTTAGGGAATCAGGCTTCAAAGTTTGCTATGTATTGCCAGTACATTCCAGGTCCATATGATGGATTTTCAGAATTATTCGACATTTACTATTTTGTTTCTTTTTCACTGATGTCATGGTGTGTCTGTCTTGCTTCTCCGTTTCCCTACCCTGGTTTCCTCCCCTAGTTTCCTTATTTCTCCCAATGTAAAGTAAAAAAACGGAGATAATTCCACATCAGCAACCGAGCATAGCAAGGCCGGCTCTCAGCATATCATTTAATGTAAAAAAACAACAACTTAGAAACAACTTACACATAAAATGATTACATCATTGAAAAGGGGAAATGTTGGAAAAGTGAAAAAATCTACATTTTTTTATTTATCATTTTCCGGGTCCCCTTCAAATTTTATAAAAAGCTCTAAAAGCAAAGAAAAATGACGTAAAAAATGTTATTAAAACCATTTCGCATGAACTACTCAAGCTGTTGGATACGTTACTGATGTGATCCAGGCTTCTTCTATTCATTCAAGTGAACTCAGCTTTAAAGTTTGTGGTTTGGATTGTTCTTTTCCTGGAAATATCTGTCTTACTATCCCGAAATCGGCTCATCCGAGAGTTGCACTGACAGGCGTCGCAGGAACCTTAAATTACATACAACTGCTGAGATTACAATTTTTGAGCAAAGAAATCGATTAGACTACTCAGGAATTCTGTGAAGAACCTTTGTTGCATCTCGTAAATATTATTATATGCAAATACCTTGAAAATGATATTAAAATCGATGAACCCAGCGAAAAATGCATTATAAATTACGGAAAAAGGTAAAAAATTACATTAGTGAATATCGCCGAAAATACAAAAATGACGTATGAAATGGGACACATTCTTTTGTCACAACATAAAATTAATTTCTATACTAAACGGTATTTTTCTAAAGTAAAAAGAAAAAATTATATTTCATTAATATCCGTCCCCTAATCTTAAGTATTTTGAACATGTTATATCAATATAAGTGCATACGTGTAAGAATTTTTGTAATAAATGTTATTATTATATTGTAAAACATTTATACATGGCTTTTTGTTTGTAACCTGCACAATACACAATAATGATGATTGTTCTTTTTGAAAAATTCCTTAAAATTACAGTATATTTCAGTTTTTTAAATTGAAATACCTAAAAAAGGGGGCGGCCAATTTTCATCGGTCCCGGACGGCTGACATCACGCTACGGCACTTTATTTTCGAAGAACATTTTTATTGTCATTATTTATAAAACACAACTTCCTTCCCAATTTTCCAGACTTAGGACTGGCATACTTCTTTTGAAATATGGTTTGGTTAAAGTTGGTTTTCAATCAATTCAATCATTCGCTGATTGAATGAATTTCGTCATTTTGTTGTACTATTCTTTGTTGTACCTATCATTTTGTTGTGCTAGTCTTTTTATAACTGGCCGTATTAAGCCCTTGTCAATTAAATAGGAGATGCTTATAGTTTCTATGGCTTGCATAGATGTGCAGCGTATTTTACAAAGCACATTCTGCTTATCTTGCCATTTTTGTATTCTTCCTTTTTCTCAGCTAATGTTCTATAAAGCTGAAGGCGAAATTTGGACACTCTTTTATTGGTTTCTTTGGTTTTCATTTTGATGTAGGAGCGAGTCAGGAAGATTTTCAATACTTCAATGAAGTCGAAAAGGTTAGGATGAGGGGAGTAGAAATGAGAATTGAACTGGGCATGGAAGGATTCACAAGCATTTGTAGTTTGCTCTTGAGGGTCTTCTTTAGTTGCCCATATTTCTGGAGGAAAATCACTATTCTCATCAATGTAATTTTCAAACAAATAGTCTGAAAATTTCTCAACTTTGGGGTGTTGAGGTTGTATCGAAACAAAATCGTAAGCGAAGCAGTCTCCAACGTCGCTCGGCTCGAGATATGAAAGTCCAAAAATTAACCTCAACCACTGCCCAACTTCGCTGTTTTCGTCTTTATACTCTCTACCTAAGCCCAGCTTTTGAATTTTTCGGTACCATGATTGCCCCAGATGAAATCTACAGGCGATCAATACGATGTTTGGCCATACGAAACGCACAGCATTTTGCGCTGATTTTTCAAAATCAGCCACGACGACTTCAGGCATCAATGCACAATTGAGTTCAAGGCTCTTGGTCTTTAAAAAATTGAACATTGCAGTGTACGTTTCTTCTCGCTTATCTGGTAAAAAACAAAATGCTACTGGCACATACACTCCATTTTGAATTACATGCACCGTATAGAGCTGCAACCAAAACTTTGTACAACACTGAAAAGTTCCATCAATATAAATTTTCGCAGAGTTGCACAAGTATTTTAGCATTGTTTCACACGAAAAAATTACAATTCCGGACTCTCTGTCATTAACAAGCAAAAATTGTTCAGATTTTAGAGTAACTAGTTCTGTATTATCTAAGATATCCATTGCCTCCTCTCTACTTTTAGGAACAGCTGGTTTCTTCTTTCTTCTGCTGTTGTATAAATTCCGGCGTATACGCGCAATATCGTTGTCATTTAATGAATCGAGAGCGTTCACATTTTCTTCGATTGCTAAATGAATAATCTTAGAAGGTTTCTGGAATAAATCATCTTGTGCTTTCCTCTTGGCACTGTTGCTCACAATCTTCTTGTTTGTCGTCTCACTGTTGATATCGTGAGAGTGGATAGTATCCTTCCGTGAAACTACATATCCACCAATGAAAGTGTACACTTTTGCGTTGCACAACTTCACTGTACATGCCCAAAAGCACTCTCCACTTTTCTTCAACACTTTTTTCATCCGGTACGTATATCCATGTTCGTCTATCACCATTTCTTTCCCTTTCTGCGTAACACCAGGTTTCACTTCCATCTTCGAAAAAACTTTAACTGTGTTGCTACTTCAAAGCTCAGAAAGTGAATGAGACCATTGCGATCTTCGGACCTCTCGAAAAATCTCCGTCTGCCAAGTGAAGGGGAAGGCACAAGGAAATGCTGGTCAGATGCGCGTCGGCGGCGCCCTTAAGGCGCCTACCTGTATTTCCGTACCCTCCGACCTTTTCCTTAACTGAGAAGGTTTGGTCCGCATTTTACATACAGAATTAGAAAGTAAGTTTCACGAGATAAGATGAAGGGATTATTTCGTCCGCATTTTACATACGCCCATTTTTTTTCCCGGATCATTCCACAGTGCAGCCCAGAACTCAGTTAGTTGATCTTTCTTGGGAACTTCTGAGGGATAAATCTGTGGGTTTTCTAACTTTCGATAGAATAATTTTTTATTTGTTCGGAATAAGTTATTGTCTTTCCTTCTCGTCATGCTTTTTTGTAGCTTCTAAGACGATCGGAATTGACAGGTAGTTTCTGTTTCCTGTATTCAAGGATGTGGATATTAGTGGGTTCAAGATTAGATGTTCTAAGTTCTGGGATTTTTTGTACCTTCTTGATTAGTTTCATTGTGTGGTTTCCCATACCATATTGGATAAGGTGCCCTATTTCCTGTCTTAGTTTGTGTATTTTTTTCTCAAGTCGTATTTCCAACATGGTTTTCCTATTTCTTTCTTTCCTTCCCATGTAGCTTTTGTCTTTTCAGGTCAGGTTCTTGGTTCAAGTCCAGAACTGGAGGCCCCTGGATGGAGAAAATCCCGCTAGCCGAATGTAGGCCGACGCTTGATTTAGCCATCCAGAGTGGATGATCACAGCTTCCTCCCGAGAAAAACATGAACTACACATTCGGGATAGTGACCTTAGGAGTCGGCGCGCCCGGATTCTCTTGATAGGTTTGATAGATTGACAGGTTTTTACATGAGTCAGGCCTCTGCCCGAGTTCGATCCATACGGCTATTGTGTGGGGTAGTGGAGTGGGTGACGGGAAGCTAACTCAAGAGGAACTGAGATCGGGTCTCGGAGCGGAAAAAAGATCTTGCTGGTTGAAAACACTTTTGCTGGTTTATGTAGTAGTATAATATTATGGAGCATTTAGAAGCAATGCCAGAAAGTATGTGCTTTGGCAGCACCACTAGTTATCCACATACTTCTGCAGCTGTTTCATACTGGCAGTTAGGCATTTCTGGTGAGAAATTAGTTTTGAACCTTCTGGAAATTAGTTTTGAGTCTTACCATCTTGCTGGGATGACTATCTTGCATTAAGTAATATAATGATCATTTAGTTGGTTGATCTTTGATTTTATTTGTCATAACTATTAGTTGAAATATTTCCACTACAAATTTTAAAGTTCAGTCACATTTTCATAGCTTTTCTTAATCTTATCTGATCTCATTATAAGTACCTGAATAGTTTGTTTAATTTCGCTGTAGCATTTTTTTCTTACTCTTAATGGTCTGTTATATCTCGTTTTTTTTCATCCTAATGGTCGTATCTATTTTTTCTATCCTAATGGTCGTATTGAATTTTCAAATGATACAAGACCATAAAAATCAAACTACTTGAACAAATGAACGCTGAAAACTAATCTTAACCATAATATGAATAAAGACATTGGGGAGTTGCTGAGCAAATAATAAAATCGATTTTATTATTTTCACATTCTCATCCTTCACAAAAAATGTTGTTTTTCCAGTCAAGCAAGGAGAATCATTTTATCAGTGGTGTGGATGCAGTATTACAGAACTTGATTCAAGGCAGCAGTCCTGACCGTATCGCGTTTCGGATGTTCGTCGTTGCTTCCTGCATGACCACAGTGTGTCACGCCGTGACTCATCGGGTGACTGATGCAAATGTGTGAACAGAGCGAACCCAGGATCGCCTATAAGTACATGACAACGCGTGCGTCTTTCTGAAGAAGATACTCCTACTTGACGTTTCAACTACACAAAACTACTCTCGGCAACGATGTGTAATTTGGAAGGGAATGGAAATATAAAATCCATGAGATCAGTGGAGTGTTCAACCGCATTGCCTTAAGCAAAAACTGTAGTAAAAGAACAAGACTTCAAAAATATTGAAAATATCGACATTTTTTCAGCACATGAAACAGTCACTTAATACATAGTATAAAAGAGAGCTTATTACACAGTAACAATGTCTCCTGGATGTAATAGGTCTCCTGAAAGCTATAATTCTCATCCACAAAATAATATGCTAGCAGGTAAAAAGTAAGCTAAAGGTTTCTTGTGTCAGTGACTTTTTTGCAAATTGACCTTTTGTTGGGACAATAGATTGTAATTAAATCAAAACATTGTATTTTTAATCAAATTAATTAATCATACAGCACAATATCATTAATATCCTATCATCTTCATATAATAATTTACCACACTATTGAACCGGTCAATATTTTTAAACGATTATTAACAGAAATAGTAATATTAACCCGTTTCTAATTTTGACTACTTTTGATTTTATTCACATCACATCAAATAAAACAATTGTGCAAGCGAAAAGTTGAGCATGGAAAGTGGCAAGTGTAGAAAGTACTGTTGAAGAAAACTGAGCGAATGAAATGAGATTTTAGAAAGGATTTTGTAGAGAGAGTAAGGGTAAGAGCACTAACAGTGGTTACAGTGGAGAATATTTTTGTAGTTTTCTTAAAATTCTTGAGCTTCAGTACTTAATTCGTTAAGTGAAAGTCAATGGGTAATTGGTGTACCTCTACACCACTACACCCATTGCCTAAAAATGGCCAATTATTAATTGATTCATTTTTCACATCCGATTTTGACCCAAAAATGAACACTTGAAAATTGCAAATTTTGGTTAAGGTCAGATGCATGAGTTAGTAATGTACATTCAATATATCACCCCTTGGGGCTTGTTTGAGACACTTCAAGTCCAAAAATGTTCATGTTACATTATTACTAAATTATTACAATATTAATAAAATGTTGTCAACTTAGCTTTTAAACCTTAAATAAGGAAAAATAAGTAAATTATCACTGTTTTACACCTAAACACTAGAAGAAACATCAGGTGTTCTGCAAATTTTAATCAAGAAGAAGTCTCCAATTCTCACAGTTAAAATTTCGCTCTCGAAGTGGCCATTATTGATGTCTTGACCTTTAAATGAATTAATTATCCTACATGAGAAAGAGAAACTATTGTACGATTTCATACTTTATAAACTCCATTCGATGTGAACTCATTACCATCCACTTTTGTGCTTCAACAGATCGTCAACCTGGACGGCATCAGGGCTACTTCTACTGGTCGCAACGTTTCTGCTGAGTGTATCGAGGCTCGAGGCGCATGTGTGTCCTAATTATTGCGTCTGCAGTGTGGCGATGGATTCATTTCATCACGTCATATGCGAGAGAGCGTCGTTGGACTCCATTCCGAGACAAGTACCGTCTATAACTAACACCACATTTTTGAATATGGCAAGGAATCGTATCACAATCATCCGGGAAAGAGATTTGGATGATTTCAAGGAATTGCAGGGGCTCGTTCTGGACCACAACAAGCTCAACAGCATTGACAAGTAAGTAGTAGACGCATTCTAGTTCGTGTTTAAAATTTGGTAATGCAACAATAAATCCATTTTTCTGCTGTCGATATTGAGGTTTCAACACACAATACTTTTTCCAGAATTCCGATTATCAGTTTACTTTTCCAATGGTCACACTGGCATGTGTGGTTGAGCCTTGCAACAGCCAGTTCGCGCGCTTGGTCAATGAAGTAGAAAAATAAAATGAAACTTCCATCATTAGCAAACGTGTCAAAAATTCCAAACATACATCATTATGTAATTTATTTTACAATTGAACTCTTTAATAATATCACTGTGCCATGTAAATGTATTGTTCTTTAATAAATAATCGTGCTACATATGTTATGTGAGCATGTCAATTGGAATACATAGACTTCCTGAGTGGAGCCGCCGCAGCAGAAGGTGACTTGAAGGCAGAATTTAAAACAATGTAAACGCGCAAACACGTTTTGGTGATCAAATCTCCAAGTAAACTTTTTGTCGTTCGTGTTTTTGAACGTATTTTCGTTGGATGATTTTTCTTGCCAGAAGTCATTCTCCAGAAACGTTAGATCCGCAGAAAATGAGTTTCTTGTCGATCGGAAGGAAATCCATTATGTGAACACGTTATCGATTGTTATTTCTTTTGAAAGTCGAGAGAATATTTGGCTATTATGTCTGTTGCAGAAAGGCGTTTCATCGGTGTCCCCGTTTGACGTTGCTGAGGCTGGCACACAACAACCTCCGATCGTTAGATGCCGATCTGTTCAAGGACAACCCGCACCTCCAATTCCTGGACCTGAGCTTCAATAAGATCATCCTGCTTCCGAAGCAGCCGTTCCTCCAATCGCGCTCGCTGGTGTTCCTCAACCTGACGGCCACGGACCTGAGCGTGATCCCGGAGAGCGCGTTCGCCGACACGCCCAACATCGGCCACCTGGAGCTGAGCAGCAACCTGCTGGCGCACGTGAGCGTGCGTGCGCTGGACGCGCTGGTGAAGCGCAACGTGACGGTGCTGCTGGCCAGCAACCCGCTGCGCTGCGACTGCGCGCTCAAGCGCACGTGGGCGTGGGTGCAGGGGCGGGCGCCCGCGGGGCTGGCGCCGCCCGCGGCCACGTGCGACCAGCCGGCGGCGCTGCGCGGCCGGCCGTGGGCCGAGCTGCGGCGGCTGGAGTGCGGCGACGGCGCGGGCGTGGGCGCCGCCGCCCACACCTCGTACGTGCTGTACGGCATCGCCGGGCTGCTGGTGGTGATCGCGGCGCTGGTGGCGGTGGCGGTGTGGGGCGTGCGGCGGCGGTGGCGGCGGCGGGGCGGGCCCGGCGCGGGCGCGGGGGCGGGCGCGGGCGCGCGGCGCAAGCACCGCCTGGCGCCGCCCGTGGGCGAGTACATCGACGTGCTGGGCGACGCCCCGCCCAACAAGGAGCCCATCTACGACGCGCTCCGAGACCCGCCGCCCAAGGAAGAAGCCGACTCGCAGCGCTACGTCACCGACCTCTCCCGCAACACGTACCTGGCGCCCGTCCGCCTCAACGACGACGGCCCCATCTACGTCAACATGAAGGGGCCCCCGCTGCCCCTCCGCCGGCCCTCCGACGTGCCCCCGCCGCCCAGCGAGCCCGCGCCCCCCGCCCCCGCCACCGCCCCCGCCACCGCCCCCGCCAGACCGGCGCAGAACCGCCCCTGCTCCATCCCGCTGCTCGAGGGCTGCGACTTCTACGAAGTGGTGGACTGAAAACGTCCAACGATGACAGTGTGCTCAAAACCATACTACTGATTGGTCTGTGATATTTTTTTTAATATGTGCGTATGTTTCATTGTGATTTTCTAATTATGGGTCTGCTTACTATTGAACGCAATGAATTTGTGTTTCGTTCGGTCTTGAAGTGTATATGAAATCCTACAGCTGTAGGTAATTACAAATTGTTACTTTTGAATCAGACTCCATGTACATGCTATTCCTTAGTCATTTAATCATTTTTAATAAAACTCTTTATTCAAGAACTTCAACCTGTGTTCTCAGTATATTTTATGAAAGACTCGCGATATTACAATAAAAAGGTCAATACTTTTCATTATGTAGATTTAATATCTTTTTGCAAGTGATTCAAATTCAAGAGTGTCAATGATTTCAATTGTTCTCAAATAAAACAAGAGCGAAATGAATGCTTGTGATTGAGGGGAGAAGCCACATTTACGTTCAGAGCGAAAACGTTTTTTTTTTTTTTTTTTTTTTTTTTTTTTTTTTTTTTTTTTTTAAGTAGGACCTCTAATATAAAATAGATACAGGAACAGAGCGTATATTTTTCTGAACTACTTGATTAATATGTACGGTTAAAAAACTGCAAATGGTTTACAAAATATGTATGTGATTTTTTAAAGGCTTTAGAGGAATATTATGAGTGTAAATACGTACACAATTGTTAAGGTGCCTCTTGCAAGAAGACTGACAGATTCGTACTTTACTAATATTACTTACAGATTATCGAACATAATCCGTTCATAGACTATGTTCGCTAACCGAACTATTCATTACCAGTAATTGATTTACCATACATTTATAGGATTTAAATAATCAGCTCTGGAGATTAACAACTACATAATTTATTATAATTATTTTATTTTTTTATTTGAATGAAATAACAAAAATATTCGCAAAGGAGTAATATTACATTATATAGAGTACATGTAATAAAGTATAAAGTCGTATAAGAACTCGAGTTCGGTCCAGTATTAATATGAGAAACTTTGTTTGTGTTTGTTGACATTAAATAATATGAATTTCCTTCTTTTCAAATTTTAGGAAATGATTAATAAATATAGAACTATCAAAGATGTTCCCGAAAATGTGTAAATGTTACATATATCTCGAAAAATCTTACAAATGCGTCGCTTCTTCGTGTTGGGTGCTCTTTACTCACACCTGGAAATCATTTACGAGTGTTTGATACCCAATTGTTTTCGCAGTCCGAAATGTTCGTTAAGCAACCACCCACTGTAAGTAATCGTAAATAATTCCATTTCGCCATTTTTCGCATCCGTGAATGAACCGGCCAGGAAATGTCTTTTATGTAACAAATTGCAACACAGCTACTTGGCTTTTGTATGAAGGGAGTATTAGAAGCTATTCACATCTACAACCGTAAGTGTACATTTGAATAATAACCCCAATTTTTAAGGAATTTTATTTTGTGTTTCTTTTAAGTTATTACATGTATAAAATATTTTGAACAAGAACACAACAAATGTATCATTTACCGCATTACACTAATAATAATAATAAACTTGAATATTCAATGTATACAAATCAATATGAACAAAAAATATTGAAGCATTTAAGAAAGAATTACAAATGTTTATAAAACTGATAATCGTATCAAAATCGTCGCTCACAAAATCAGTGAGACATAGGTTTTCACGTATGCCTCACAAGAGTGACCGCGCCTGATATTTGCAGTAGCTTTCTTTCTAGGAAAAGATAAGACAAGGTGTGTTCAAGACAATACTGAATACATCAATAAAATGCTAAATTATAGTTATTAGATCGATGTAGAGAAATTAACCAACCAAGTCCGTTGTTTTTTATTTCAGCCAAAATGCATTGCTTATCGTAATACTATTTTCTTGTGAGAAAAAATCATATAATACCCAAGAAATATCATTTGTTAGTAAATGGGTACTTGAACGTCATCTTTAGCCACATCTCTTTTGTTTCGATTGTTCTTAACGGACGACACAGTGTTAAAAACATTATCGGACGCCGACCGTTAAGAGTGTTTTCGTTCAAAACGAAGAATCTATTACGTTGGGAGCTTGTGACAATGGCGTGCACAAAAGGGTTCAATTAAATTCGGACTTATTATTCCAACGCTAAATTTGAAATGAATGTAATAGTTTTTTAGTTTTATGAGTTTTGTAATAAACAGTTTTGATTTATTAAATAATTTATAGCTACCTCTTGGTAAATGATAACAATTACCAAGTACCCTTTTACCAATTACCAATTATCATTTACTCTTGGCACCTCTATTTAAAATAATGGTCACTTATTTCTTACACGATATGTTCACATATCTGTCAGTAAGTTATTTTCAATCTTGTCTATTTTCTGAATCTGCCATTCACAAGTTGCAACTTACTGGAAATAGTGTATGGATTAATATGGCTATTCCACTCGTGAAATTAAAACCAATAGTATTTAAGTAAACATTCAAAATGCCCCAAATCAAGGCGGTGTATCTCAAAATGTTTATCGCTTTTTCTATCTGATTTTTCTTCCCGCTTGTTCCAATTGGCCAATCATAAACTGGGACTCATCCATCTTACGAGGCGGTGTACATCGATCTCCATGTGCAATAAACCACGTATGTACTATAACAGAACCTCTTTGATGTTAACAGTTTTCCGTTATTTCCTATATCTAGCGCATTTTGCAACACTGTTGCACATAATTTCATTCGTGGAATAGTCCTGTTAAATACCACTCGTGCTTTGGAAATTCTCAGATAAATCCCCTCCTCGCTTGGCAAGTCGGAAGCATTCATGGTATTACCTACAGGTAATTATATCGGTATTATATGGGTCATTATCATTTATGATAATTATTAAATGTACCCAGAGTTTGTTCTGATAATTACTCGTATAAAAGTGGGTATAACAATGAAGTTTTCCATATTTAGTTCTTTCATTGAGGTCACGTACATTTTTTGAAAATTTTAGTGGATTTTGTGCAATATGTGCAATATTAAAAAATAACAAAAACGAGATTTTCTCAAAAATGGCTTCAAATTTTTTCTTCCATGTTTCCCAATGGATAGTGCTGATTCCACTGTTTAATATGACATTTAGTTTATTTTAGAGTATTCCTTCGTTTTATTTTTTAAAAATTACACAAATATAGTTTTTTAATATCTCTCAAACCGTTAATGAGCACATTTCCAGCGATTAGTTAACTCTATCGCATTTGCGAGGTAAAGTGCCTGAAATAATTTCAAATTAAATAGTTCTAAAAGAAAAATTATACGAAAAAGAGCTTCAAATTGCGCATTTACAATGAGGCTTAAAAGCCAATTTCTTAAAAACGAGCAGTGGCACCTCGAGCTTAGGTTGCATGGTTGACCAACCCTCAGAAAATGAAAAAGATCTCATAATATCTTAGGAATTTCCTTTTCCCTTTTAAAACATTCATTATTCAAGATATTGCAGCAATATCGATCTATATGAAATCATTTTAAAACCAAAGAGCGTCCAACTGACGCTCTCTCCAGTGTCTGGTGCCTTGCCAGGAATTGCACCACGCTCTTGGCTCTTGGCTGTATTAATGAATTTACTGTTTTACTCTTTCGATTTAACACGGGAAAGATACAGACGTTTCGTTGGGCAACCAGACAGCTGTCATTGTTGCGGTGCGCGGCGACGGAGAGAATCTCAGGGGATTACCCACATTCTGTCTTCGTCTAACTCACTGTAACGTAATTGTATAATTATCGCTTGTTATTGAAAGTACACAAGTTCAGTCAGTTATTGGCGATATTCAATGCATTTTTAATGATATTTGGAGTATTTGCTTTCATTTGATATTAGGTTTGTTGATTCAAAACGTACGTTTGATGAGTTCTTTCTGTGTGGCTGCGGCTGCCGGCCAGCGGTTTGCGAACGTTCTTGTGAATATGAATGTGTGTTGAAGATCTTTGTGCATATTAACGGCGTGAGACATATTTTTAAAAAAGTACATATATGTAATTTTTGAAAAATCTAATACACGACAATGAACTTTACGTCACATTAAACAGTGCCCCTACCACTATCCATAGGAAAAGGACGAAGAAAAAGTTCAGAGCCATTTGTGAGAAAGTGGCATTTGAGCGTTTCTGAAATTGCGGAATTTTTAGTTCATTTTCACAAAAAAATGTAGAGTTTTCCAGAAAATTTATGACATTATTTAAAGCCCATGTACTCATAAATACTATAATGTAAACAATGTTTCGGTAATGTAAATATTAGCGACGTGAGAGACGAGCCAAAAAAATTAAATTTTTCTAACATTTGAAAAAACAAAAGAATAGAGCACTATGGCGTTTATGTCATCTGATACAGTGCATTTCACCGCCGCCGGAAGATCACCGCCATCTCCTGGGGGAAATCATGCACTACACTGACGGGACTAATGACCTAAGCTGTTGACGCGCCCCGAACTAACCAACCAACCCAAATTGAACCTCAAGAAATCCGGCATTAGGTTGGCAAGAAAGCGCGGGAATTCAAATATTGCATTTCACTTCGGAGTAAAAAAGTGATACATTCTTTGAATTGGCGCTTCTGATTTATTTAGACTACATGAAGCATTTTTCGAAATATTATTTCGGAAAGGAAGTTTTAAAAGATACTGTATTATTGTAATAAAATGTATTTCTAGAGAATATTTCAAGAACGCCCAAAATTTTCTTCCTGGATCCTCTTCTGATCCATATCATTTCACACATTTTCCAGTTTCATTTTTCATTGACTGGTTTTCTCTTTTCACTTCTTAATAAAATTTAATATTAACTTTATCTCATTTTCATCACTTCTAAAGATTTATTAAAGAGTGTGCATTGTCATAAAACTAGCCATTCTTCTCAGTTTGCACTTTCCCTCAACTATCAATTTATATTAAATATTTCAAAATCTGTCTGTGTCAACACACACCATATTTACTAGTTCTACTACCAAGTACTCTATTAAAAAGAATTTCTGAATTGGATTTACATAAAGTTTTATTTATTAAAACTTGGACTTTTTTAAATATTCTTCTTCTATCATATTATACATCATATTTCTTGTTATATGAAAGAGGAAGGATTAATTTACAAAAAGTTGCTTTTACTGCAAATAAAACAAAGAACAAGAGCACGATTTGTACAGTTGGGTAAAATTGTAATTACATGGGCAGTTCTGTGTCTGCAGCTAAATAAGCCAAATTTAGACCCGATTTTATAATAAAATATGAGAAATTTAATAATAAATAAATTACTATGACAATGAGGCACACAGGATGCTTGTGAGGTAGTTACTGATTGCAACTTAAGTTTAACGACGTTATTTATTCATAAAAACTCGTTCATGTATTCTTTTGTCAACGCGCTATTGAGAATTTACCACTTCAATATTCCACAGAATGAGTTAAAATTAATCTGACACTGTATACGTATCCGTATACCATTTAATAAACCACACTCACGCTATACTGCACAGTATAGAGAGATTACTATAAGAAGGGACCGCTTTGGCAGCTTCTGCTTGGCCACTACTGGCAAAATTACAGCAAGTTACATCCATGCAGCCATTTTTCCAGTGCATTCGTTTACAGATAGCTCATTTGTAAACGGCTTCATCATTCTCTCATGCAATGTCATCGCCCTGCAAGACGTACTTTTTGCTTCCCGACCTATCAAAGTGGTCCCTACATAAAGTAACTTCTGTATAACACCTGGTCGCTTTAGCCACCCCAATGGCGGCGACGGACCTCTTCAATTTGGGAGTTGAACAGCGGCGCTCGTGGCACATTCAGCGTCTTCTTAAGATTCCTATAAGACATACCTAGACATGTCTAGGTGGTGTTGGGTTTCTCTAACGTGGCGGCTGAGGGTAGTATCTCCAAGATGTAATTCGGCAGGACATTTTTCGTCTTTCTTGGTCCTGCCGCAAGATGTCGCATGATCGCGACCGCATTAAACTAAGGCTCTATAGGAAGTCTTTTTAGAACACTAATTAAACTGCGCTGCTGATCAAGCGACTCTAGCGGCAGAACTGAAAATGACTCAAAAAGTGCCGAATTCCATCTTGGAGATACTATCCTCAGCCGCCAGGTTAAAAAAATCAAGAATATGCTCACAGCATGGATCGCAATGGTATAATACTCTCTGGCTCGCAGGACACGCGCAAGCCCATGGTGGAAATACGTGAGTGAGTTCCTTCGGGGAACCGATTTTTTCTCGTTCTGCACATCACCAGTTTGCGTCACGAATCACGTGACAACAGCATTGGCACTTCGTTTGAAAAACCAGTCCAGACGCTCGCCGCCGTGTTGCATGGCCAGCGAGTAATGTTGAGAAAGATTTTGAAAGTGGTACAAAATGACAATTTTCAACAGTAACCAACCAAAAATAACGCGATGAAGATGTACAAGATGCAATATTTTAAATAAATGGTTTATAAATTTGTTTCAATATCTTGTAAGGATGTGAAAGTTTTGGTTTCTGGATGCATCTAAAATTCCCGCTGATATTGTGACGCAAACTGGTGTCTGAAGCTCATTGGCTGAAGTTGGATATCATGCGCAAAAGCCCCCACTGCGCTAGCCCAAAGCGATAGTGCTGCAGCACCGAGTCACCTGTATCTCCAGAGAGTATACTAAGAGAGTATACTATACTGTGTATCTCTATACTCTCTGGCATATACCGCGTGGAGCGAGTGGGTAAAATAAAAGGAGAAATACTCTTTGGCTTGGAACGTATAATATTATATATTGGTTCCGCCACAATTTCTACACATTGGTGCAAGTGCTGTTGGATAAAGTTCGCGGGTTTTACAGAACTTAACCTACACTGCGCTGTAACTGTAACGAATTTTGATTTTTTTGGTCTTGATACATTTTGATGAAGGCTTAGGGTAAGCTGCACAAACAAAACTATTAATTTAAATATTAGAATATGAGTTCTTTTCAGAAGAAAAGGCAAGGGGGTTATTATAATCAAAATAACTTTAAGAGGAAGCGCAATTTTGTTTTGGAACCAGGTTTAAAGGGCTTTATTTGTACGTGCAATAGCAGAGAGAAAGAATGTGTCAGAGAAGCATATAACATACTCAATGATTATGCCGACCGGCTTTACGAAAATGAGGTACTGAACTTGAAAATAATGTTTTAACTGCATTGCTAAATTGTTTAAAACAGAATGGATGCTTTAGAAAAGAAAGAAATGTTTTGTTTTCATTTTCAGGAAAAGGTGTCAGATAAGTCAGAAGAAGCAAAGAAACCATTAGAAGAGAATGAAGATGAGGATGACATTGACACTGCATTGTCTAAAGAAATCAGTAATTTGAAACAAGGCCCCAACAAACAGTGGCGATTTAATATGATTGAATCAGGAGCTAATAATTGTGTCTTCATCAAGACTACGGTTATATTCTATTCTCTTTATTTTTATGAATTAATTCTAATATTAGGCCAAAAAGTTTGAGTTGGAAAATGTGAATGCTAAAAAATTAATAATAATTTGTTTTTTGGAAGAGAATGAAATTTTAATACTTTAATTTATACACATTAACATATGTAGTATCAGATTGAAGATGAGTAATTTGATCAATTGCATTCAGATATATGCATGTTGTACTATTGGTTTGATTCCAAAAAGTTAAATGTTATCTTAAATATTTTTTATGCTTACATGTTCTTCTGTATTGAAATTTTTAATGCTGATGTATTTGATTCTTTTGTATAGCTTCCTGATCCCACTGAATTGGCTTATTCCATTATGACAGACATTGACACAACTAAGAAACAGAGGTCACGCTTTTTGTTAAGATTAATACCTGTAGAAATCACTTGCAAAGTAAGATTTCATATTATTTTAATTGCAATTTATTCAGCCTTGATATATCAATAGCCATCAGTATATTACTTCTTATTCAATAACTTTAGTATTAGAATGTTTTGCTTTGTTCTTTATCAATGTGAAAATCAAACATTTCTATGAAAATGAGTGAAACCTCTATCTTTCTGCCTCTACAAATATATTTAATGGGTCTCACTCAGACCTTCAAATAATTATTGCTTGGAAGAATGAAAAATTCAATATTTTATTGAATATTAAAAAGAGAGGCAATACAAGTTAAAAGACCTAAAGCAATCGATTGCTTATTACTGTTTTTTTTTCACTTGCATAGCTATAATATAATAAAAGTCCAAGATCTATGAAATAAATTAAGCTGAAGATTCTGATAAATTCGGATTATTACTTAACATATTTAAGTTAATGTTATGTTAGCTTTAATAATAATAAAATAAATGAATTTAAACAATTTTAAAATTAAAATTAGAAGCAAATCCTTAGATGAATTTTTCACGTACATTGTCACAGTTCTGCGACTAAGCTTTAAAAAAAAAGGATGTAATGTAAGAACTCCTTAACTCCAGGACTGATCACTTATCAAAAGAATAGAAAAAATCTGGCAGAGTAAAGTAAATAATTCAAAAACAACTTTTTTCTACCAACAATATGTAGTTTGATCTTTGTTCAAATTCAGTTAAACTGGAAAAAAAAATTCTATTAATTTGTGGTGTTAAGGGATTCTTTAAATACCTAATAATTTGTTTGCTTCAAAATATTTGGAGTGTTTGTGTAAATCATCAAAACTAAGGAGTCCCACCTCAGTTTTCAAAAAATTTGAGTAATGAAATTTTTGTTTCTAGGCGTATATGGATGATATTCGGAAAAATGCTGCAGTGCTGATTGACAAATATTTTTCAAAGGAAGGAAAGACGTTTGCAATTGCATTTAAGTAAGTTGTAGATATTTTATTCGTGTACAACTGTGGTGTACTAATACAAGATGAATGTTTATGTGCAAGTTTGAGGCTTCAGTACACTATTTCATACGTATACTTGCGATTTCATAATGTGGTGGCTGGGGGGCTTGTCTGTACGATGGAATACGACAGCTTATTGCGTCAAGCGACACTGAGAAAGACATGAAAGATTGTGCCGTATTCCCTCGTTAAGACAAGCTCCCCAGGCGCATTGTTACAAAATCCCAAGTATACTTACTTTTTTCCATAGGTAACCAGTTCCTTGGAACTGATGACACAAGGGCTATATAACGAACTGTCTGCATTTTGTAACATTCATCTTGTTGTCCATACACTAGTGATAAATGTTTTTCAGCTACCACATCTTTTGTAAAGTGTATTGATCAATTTACACTATCTGTAGATAATATAGTTTGTTTTCTGTGTTCCAGTCATCGGAATAATAACAGTATCAAACGCAATGATGTTATAGAGGAATTTGCAGAGATGATTAAAGTCCGGCATGTGGACAATAAAGTGGATTTGTCTCAGCCTCAACTTACCTTCATTATAGAAATCATACGCTCAATGTGTTGCATGAGCATTGTGCCAGATTACTTTAAACTTCTGAAGTATAACTTGTTAGAATTGTGTGGAAAAGGTGAAAAGGGATCCAATGAAGCTAAGGAAGCAAAGGCAAATAAAGCTGAAGGAGATGTGTGCAATGAAGACAATTCTGCAGTAGAGGAAAAGGAAAAAATATCTCCCAAAAAAAGTGATCATGACAATGCTGAAGACACAGAATCTCATGACAACACTCTGGAACAGAAAAGTGGAGACAAATCTATTGCTGAAAATACTGAAAGTCCGTCAGAAAGTGATCTGAAGCAGCAAGATTCTGGCACACCCAAAGAAGACGATTCCATTAGCAACAATGATGAAAAATAACCTTAAATTGAAGGTTATGACTTTTTTTTATTTATTGGATTTTTTAACTTTTTTTCCCCTCTCATTGAATGGGAAGTTTAGGCATCTAGCCCAAGGGTTGGCTTCAAACACTTTAAGAAAATCTATTTTGTTGAATCTTCTTTATTAGGTTGACATTTTTTGGAATAATCTTTGAAATAAATAAATAAAATGTGTTGAGTTAATTGGGTTGACTTTTTACTGCTTGTTATTGAAAAACCTATTTGAATACTGAAAAGTTACAAGTCAAAATTATAGAAATTTATTTTGAACCTCTAATGTTAAAACAATTCACAAGAAGAAAAATTGAATGACACAGACTGTTACAGTAGTTACATATTTCATTAATCTATCATGATTCCCTTCATAGAAAACGAAACTTCATGGTTCAAGTGATATGCCATAAAAAACACTACTTTATTTCCACAATTTCTTGATGGACATATTTTTCTCTGAGTCTTTCTGCATAACTTTTGCAACTGCCATTTCAAAATCTTCCTGTGTAACATGCACACGACGTTCTCTGAGTGCATACATGCCAGCTTCAGTACACACACCCTGCAAATTAATCATTTATAATTTGCATTGATTAAGACCTGTCAAAAGCATGGAACTGACGAAATGCATAAATAAAATAGGTACCTTTACTTCTGCTCCTGATGCTCCAGGCATAAGTTCAGCTATCTTGCGGAGATTAATTCCACGAGTTAGGTTCATTTTACGAGAGTGGATTTTCAAAATATCAAGACGAGCTTCCTCATTTGGAGGAGGAAATTCAATTTTGCGATCAATTCTACCAGGACGCAGTAAAGCTGGGTCCAATATATCAATTCTATTTGTGGCCATGATGACCTATTCATAAAACCGCACAAAACAAACACACATGAACAATTAAATTTTAAAATCTCATAATTTAAATTTAATACAGGTCATCTTTAAAAAACATTTAGATACCTTTATATTCTTTGTAGCTTCAAATCCATCCAACTGGTTAAGAAGTTCAAGCATGGTCCTCTGTACTTCAGAATCTCCTCCACTTCCAGATTCAATTCTAGAGGAACCAATTGAATCTATTTCATCCATGAAGATTATAGAAGGAGCATGTTCTCTGAAAAATGGAAAACAGATGTCTCTGAAAATGTGTAGCCAAAGTGAATGTCCAGAGGGTACCAAAAAAACGCACACTTCAAGCAGATAAAAGCTCTCTTAACATAACAAAGCACAACACACAACCAGAAAATGATGAGCACTAATCATCTTAGAGTTTTACAGGTCCAACAATTACGAAAAATGCTCCAAATGCCCACTATTTGCGTCGATACTTTTCTAAGTAGTTGAACTATTGTTTGAGCAACATTTACAAAAGTGTTCTCAGCTATTGCAGCACATACCGTTTCAATTTATTCCCAAAATGCTGCCAGTACCTGGTTTTCTATGGTTTTCATCATTCGTAAGATTGTTCCATAAGTAGAAATCAAATGGAGTT
This sequence comes from Teleogryllus occipitalis, assembly GCA_011170035.1. Taxonomy (NCBI): domain Eukaryota; kingdom Metazoa; phylum Arthropoda; class Insecta; order Orthoptera; family Gryllidae; genus Teleogryllus; species Teleogryllus occipitalis. Next base: position 27,740 of record BLKR01009382.1, read on the forward strand.
AGATCTGGAGAATGAGTTTCCTACGCAATCAGACCTCTTTGTCCTATCCAGTGCTGTGGAATATTGTCAAGGTACACATGTACATCTTGGTGGTAATGTAGTAGTGCACTCTCTAACAATTATGACAATCTTCCAGGACTCTGAATATGATGAAGAGGTCCAATTGGGTTTCTTTTTAAGGGACAGTAACTGGTGAAGTGTACCTACACACAATATGCACATCCATCCACTATGGAAATGAATTTGAGTTTAACACTCATGACTGTGCGATTACCACTGAGATGTACATGAGTACTTTGATGGCAATCTTTCAGGGCACTGGATAGGACGAAGTAGTCCGATTGACTTCCCACCGCATTCTCCAGATCTAAATCCAATTGATTTACTTATGGGGCAGTCTTTAAGAATGAAGAAAACCATCTTCACTGGCAGCACTTTGGGAATAAATTGAAACTGTATGTACTGCAATCACTGAGGACACGTTTGCAAATGTTGCTCAAACAATAGTTCAACTACTCAGAAGTGTTTTGATGCCAATAGCGGGCATTTGGAGCAACTTTTGTAACAGTTGTACCTGTAATGTCTAAGATGATTAATGCTCATTTTCTTTTGTGACAATTTGGCTTAATTATGTTAAGACAGTTTGTTATGTGCTTCAAGTGTGAAAACATTTTTTGGCACCCTCTGTATATACTGTTTGCCAGCATTCAAGAAGCTGTTTAATTTTTCAATTTTTTTTCTGTAATGGGAGTGTATGTTATAGAAGTGTTTTTTTTATTTTATGTATGGGTGTGTATATGCATGCACCTACATACTATATATAATTTCACTTACCTGGCCATAACAAATAGTTCACGGACCATTCGGGATCCTTCACCAATGAACTTCTGGACCAGTTCAGAGCCAGAAACACGAATAAATGTACATTCTGTATGATGAGCTACAGCACGTGCAAGTAAGGTCTTTCCTAAACAAGCATGTCAAACATTTCAGAATTCAATATTTTACACACAAAAAGTTGAATCAAAATTGAAAAATATCAATAAATCAAAGTTTATCTGAAATCACATTTTCATAAACCTGCTATTAACCTGAAATGGGGAAAAATTAAATATTTGTTGCAAAAAGAAAATTAGTATCAATTTTTCATCATACCAAATTTGTATCTAGTATAAGACTTTTGGATCATGGAACTGGAGAATCAATACTCAACCCCTTGCCATTCCAACACAATGCCATCAAGTCAAACCGTTAAATTCAAGATTCCTTCAACACTAAGGAAAGAAAATATTAAAAGCTTGGCACACACAAGTGCTGCAGTTGCACTACAATGTATGCACAGAAAAATGAAATTGATGTATCCACAAATTCAGTTTTCGTTTATTATAAAATTGTCTAAATAAGCCTAGGTTTTTATTTAAATTAAATTTACTATTTGAAACAACTGGATGATTGTAAGGTTATGAATTGTAGAATGTACATAACTCGGTTGACTGTGTTTCAAAACATTCATCATTCATGCTTTTGGATAAACATGTATGTTATTTTACAGTACAAAAGGCCTTTTGTATGCAACTAATGTATAATAACTTTCTCAAAAAGTTTTAAAAAGTTAAAAATTGCAAAACGGAAATTCATTTTTAGCAAAATTTTGAGGAATTTTTCAAACACTTATCCAGAATACTGCAAAATTGATTTCTCAATGCAACACACACACTTTTTGAAGGGTAATAATTTGGAACAAATAAATGGTACACTACCAGTGTGTGATACAACATGGCACCAGATCATTGGCCAGGACCATTGTTTCTTTTGCACAGATCAACTAACGTTTGATAGTAGACATGTAAGTGCTCCACACATTCGGCATTCGCCGAGCAGCGAGCTAGTGCTTGCCCAATCCCGAGCAGCTGAAGTGTTCGGGAAATGTTCGCTCCCTTCGATGTGTCCAAAAGACCGACACGCGGTGGGTAGGGTGAACCCCGAATGTTTGTCACTCGGCAAATAGCAAGCAACTCATCCACACTACTTGGGATTCAGCGAGATTAAGATTCAAAACAAAATTGATGCTTTTATGGATTTATGAGATTAAAAAAGCCATAAAATTATTTCCCTCTTTCTCAAAGGAAAATTTCTTTAAAACATAAGATATTATTATACATTTACTGTCAAATGATTTTTATCATTGAAATCATTTTTAAAATACAAACATTGCTAATTGTCAGAATAATATAAAATTTCAGCCAGTATGTATCACCACCAAACATTTATTACGACAGTGAAAGTAGGGTATGTAATGGGAAGACGAGAATAGTACATGTCTTCAAAGACTATTAGTGAAAATGCCACAAAATCATTTGAATATCACATTGTGCACTTTTTTTTAAAATTTCAATAATACAAAGAAATAAAGTTCTTTGTACACCACAGATCAGATAAAAATTGAAAAAAAGGGACCGTTTTCAAGAAAAAAATTCTTAAAAAAAAAAAAAAGAAACAACCCAGCATAAAAATGATTGTGTTCGTAAACGAAGGTTTTGTTTAACCCTTCATCGGGTGTGCTGTATCTGTGAGATACACAACGACTCACTAAGACAAAAAACATAAGTGTTACTGTTTGATTAGATACTTCATATGAAATGTTAAAACTACTTTACTTCCTTAGCACAATGTAAGCAGATTGTTGACACATGTTCTAGACATAAATATTTTGAGCATCTTAAGCATGAATACTTGGTCAATCTTGTTTTCTTTGATTGTTGTTGACACGTGTTACATTGCTTTCATTTTGTATTAGGGTTTACAACATTATCTTCAGCTGTAGGTTTTCATGTAATTGCATTAATACCATTTATATTTAGGTGTCTACCAAAAAAAAAAATTCATTTCCTTCTCCTTTGTACAAATTGTTTCAATCCAACTTCATCTCCAAGTCACTAATTCGCTCTTCAACATAATCACTATCACTGTCACTGATTGCCTCTTCATTATTGACAACGTCTTTATCTTCGTCATTATACTATAACACAACAGGAAAATAAATTTCCTCTGTATTGTCGTCTTTGTTTGGATTTAGACGCATCATTCTGCACACCGATTATGCGAAAACTTGACACGATCAGGCACACTGTATCTTAGAGATACAGAGTGTCTACTGAGACAAAACGAAATCAGGGAGCAGGAAGTTGAACATGGCAACGCATTACCAGGCTAAATGTAGACTGCTATTAGTATGTAGAAATCTGTGAAGCCCTTCACTTTCGAGAAATCAAATAATATAAAGCATACATATCTCACATATACAGTATGCCCGACGAAGGGTTAAAGGAAGAAAGACCACCTAGAACAAAATCTAATGACATTAAGGCCATTTGAAATGTGTGAGAGTACGCAAAATTAATCATGTGACTGGAATCTATGGAAGACACAAAGACACTTCAATACACCCAATTAATCTATTGTTCATTTTGAGCCATTTCTTTGATGATGCAAAATCATAAGTGAAATGAACGGCACTACACCATGTAGAACTCTTCATTTCATCCACAATGATTTTAAGCATTTTTACTTTTTGTTTTTCAATAGATTTTATTCAGTTCCCTTCCAATGGAAAGGAATGATAGAAAGGATTACATACCTGTTCCAGGTGGACCATAAAGAAGTACCCCTTTTGGTTGGGCTATGCCCAAAGCATCAAAAAGTTCTGGATGCTTTACGGGTAATTCAATTACTTCCTTAATTTCTTTGATTTGTTTATCTAAACCACCAACCATTTCGTAAGTACTATCAGGAACTTTCTCAACCATCATTAAAGAAACCAAAGGATCAACCTAAAATATTACACAAAAGTATATCAGAAGTTCACATAAATAATAAATATTGACTATTACTTGCATTCACTTATTATTAGTTATATTTATGTAACAACACAAATTGAAAGAATTCAAATATACCTTATTTGGTAGAATTTTGTGTAATGTGTAGCTCTCATTGCGTAAAGCTACTCGTGAATTAGCAGTTACATCGTTGATGTCAATATTTTTATCAAGGTCAACAACAAACTTTCCTTCTGGGTGAACTTTTACAAGGACCTTTTTCTTATCCATAGGTTTCACCACTTCACCAACATAAGAACCTTGTTCTTGAAGAAGCTGCAATTCTTCCCTCAACATCCGCACTGTTAAAGACAAATAATCAAAATAATTATAGGATGAAGCACACAAGGCAACATGCAAACACCAAATTTAATTGTTTAATAAACATATTTCAAAGTTATTTTAATTCCGATTTCCCACTGAAACTCCAAAAATAAAAAAACAAAAAAATAAAAACAACAACAAAGAAAACAAATCCTAAATAATCTAAGAAATTAAAATATATTCTAACAGGAAACCTAATATACATGAAACAATTCTTGTTTGATTTCATTATTTACTGGAAATAATACTAAATTATTCCAAGGTAAGTCGACCAAACTCAATGCAAGATAAACAAGCAGCCAAAGCACAATATGAAAGAAAAGCGTAAATAATATTCTAAAAAGCAATACCAGAAAAATGAAACACATTGTACTTCACAATAAAAATAGTTCTGCACATGAAACACATTCAATTAACATTTTTCAGCAACTGGGAAAAATTATTAATTTAAGACTAAATAACATAATTACACAGTCAAATACCTGCAAAACACAAAATGTAAATTCCAAATATGACAATGAAATATTGCATTTAGAAGTACTAAAAATCATCAGTCGAATGAAAAATTCTCTTCGGATCTGAATATCCCTGACTCCCTTGTTAAGTACACTGTACTACACATAATAGAACCATATTTGTAACTGTTCCTTCACAACAAGCATCTTTCCAGGAACTCTCAAAAAGCTAAAGTAAAGATACTACAGTAGTCAATAAAGGCAACACACACGACCACATGAATTATAGGGCATACACTTATTTTCAGAATTTTCAAAAATTCTACAAAAGAACACAGTGATAGACAAATTAATTCAAAGAGTATACTGACAAGAGACCCAACACAAATTGAGAAATATCAGATCTACAGACAGCTATCAACTCCTTTCTATATGACAGATTGCTCTAGACCAAAGAGAAATTATGGTTGGTGGGTTTCTAGATTTATCAAATGCATTTGATATTATTAATCATCTTCACAGTAAAGAACACTTCAGACTTCAGAATAGTTCAAAGGAAACAAACTCCATAAACACCAGGAAAGTCTCCCTAAACTTACAGAAATCTCTCTAAAGGAAGACCACAAGTATATGTAGTGATCCACAACATGTCTTTAACAAAAGTCTAAACAACAACTTTTCTTGGTCTTAGAAATGGTCTGAAATGGAACTCTCATTTTACAGACTTGAATGACATGTTCAGATGTATTGTCCCAAATATATCCTTAAGGCAAACTAACTTATATACGCTATGAACAGTGTATTTTGCAATGTGTTTATTAACATCTAAAATATAGAATCATATTCAGAAATAATTCTCCAAGATGTATCCAGACTTTCATACCCACAAAACGAATATTGAGAAAAAAGACCATTACTCATAAGCCAGAGTCCTGGAAGCCACTGTTAAAAAAATTAAAAATTCCACCACTCCAATGTTTTAAATAGTGCTCTTCACGCATAAGATAAATCAGAAATTATTATAAAAAAGTCTCTCTTTCTTTCTTTCTTTCTTTCTCTCTTTGAATGCAGAAATTTATACCTATGACAATACACAAAAAAGAAATCTACATGTCCCTCACACAAACTGCACTCTTCAAAACCGAGGCCCTTTGGAATGTATTACAAGGAATAACGAGCTCCCAAATGCATTCTAACTTACATACATTTAAAAATAAATAATAATAATAACAATCATTATAATTTCTTTTTTTATTATTATTATATACATGCCATACATTATTACATGTATATACACACATATATATATACACATATTATGTACATGCCATTTAGATACGCAATGATAAATTATCCAAGTACAATAAAATCTGTCTAAGTCGGAATCAATCAGGACACAAAAAAAATTCCAGTTTAGAGAGGTTTCCGTTTTATGCAAGGTTGACCATTTTACGACCTGATATTAACGTTTCTGCCCGGAAAGCAGTAAATTACGTGACTTTTATTATAATTATCAAAATACATTACCATACAATGTATTTATGGAAGAAATAATCAATAAATGAATATTAAATACTCTTCATTGACAGCTTCTTATTTTAGTTGAAAAATACACACCTTCCTGGCTGTATTCGGACTGTTTGCCGACTCTTTCAACACACAATGTGTCACAACCCAGCACTATGATTTTCTAATACATTCGCATGGCCTTGAGCATATCTGGTCGAGGGGTTATGCTTTTCACCGCGAAGGAGGGAGATGCACGAATAGAAGCCTTGCCCTACACCTTCCCACGCTCAGAGTTGGGAGAGAGGGAATTCCCCTAAGGCCTATGTCTTGAGAGACAAGTGACCCAAGGTCAAATTCCGCGCTGACAGCTGAAGCCTGCCTCCTTCAATGTCTGGCTGCCATGGCTAAATCGCGTGTCACAGGGATAGAGAATTCAAAACAAGCTTGCGGATGCTTTTATTTCATTAAGAACATCTACCCGCCTCTCTACCTTTTACATTAAATTCACACAAATTCTGCTTTATAAAGATTTTTTTTCCCTACAGGACATAAACAACTGTTCCGTTTCCACGTTGAAGAGCTTCCGTTTCATGTTGTGTAAAATGCCATTATACTTCATGGGCCAGAGAAATTTTCCGGTTTAGGCAGGCTGGCTTATACAAGCTCTAGTTTAGGCAGATTTTACTTTGCCAATATTTAGATTTCTTATTGAAATTAAATGATTGTGAATATGGTGTGAATATGGTGTGAATTTAAATTCAATGACAGTAAAAAATTTTCATTTTTACATACAGAAATTGGAGCATTATTCACTATTCTGAAAAATCTTCAACTTATACACCAAGAACAATTATTTAATACCAAAAGTTAAGGACAATGTGTCATTAAACATTTTGTCATGAAGATTTCATAAGCATTTATAATTTTTAGATTTTTTGACTTTTAACATCCTTCTTTACAAAAGAAAAAATTAATTAATTAAAAAACAACAACTTATCAAAATTGGAAAAACCTATTTCATGCGGCCCCATAGCTGCTGTAAACACCAATCAAATCACATGACAGAAAATCAAAAAGAAATGGGTGCCAATACCTTTTGCATTGAGTTCATTCCGTTGTGCTTGTAACCGACGTAAATTTTGACTTTTCTCTGCTACTATCAACTGCAATTCCTCTATCTTTGTAATGTAGTATGGACGAAATCCTTCACCTTTCAAAGGCTTTTCATCCACCTCCATCTAAAAAAAATCATTTGTTAACCATTATAGCTTTAAACCGATTAATATTTTAAACAGAAGGCACAACCTAAGATTATTACACTGAATGTAGAAGATTTGTGAAGATACAAGATTCAACATCTTGAGCACGATGAATCATACTGAGAAATATACATATGTACCGTTCGAAATTAAAAACCCAATCATAACCTATTATAACAGCCATCTATTAAAACGGTACCATTTTTACCAAGAAATATACAAATTCTTCAAAAATGTGCATAATTAAAACTTACTTCTAAGTTTGTGTGAGTCATACTTGAAATCCAAAAACGTTCAAAAATTGTCAACAAATTACTCTTTTAAGACCGAGAACTATGAGAATGACACAAGCACATTCCACAAACGAAGTTCTTGCTCTCTTTAACGCACGGTACGTTGTCATTTGTTTCCACAGTTTTTCATTGCTACCAATAGCAAAATTTCAAAATATTGTTTTAATTTACTTCATATAATAATAATATTGTTCCCAAAAATAATTAATCCCTTAACCTGCAATGCCTTAAAATTATAATTTATTTCTTTGTTCCAATACTCCAATTAATAATTCTGAAATACATGCGGGATTCAGATTCTAGAGTTGCCGGTGTGGCGGAATATGAGGAATGTTTAATACTCTCTGGATTTTTGACTGATTTAACTGAAAAGCGAGCTAAAACAAGCCGCAAGTGATTTGCTTGAAATATAAGAATTGGTGGTTTGAGAGTAGTAGTCTTGTGGTCAGTTATGTGGAATGTTATTATTTTCCTGCAAATACGTGTAATTGAAGTGTACTGTTACAAGTGATGAAGATTGAAATATTCATGACTTGTTGACAAGAGTGAAGTTGACAGAGAGGTTAAGTTTTAGATAGTTGTGTGAGAGTTATTTCAGTGAAATCGTGGACAATGATGGCAGGGCTTACAGATTTTGGACCAGATTCCGGTGGACGAATTAAAGTATGTGTACAATTGCTTCTTGAAACTGAAACCTTTTTAATATATTTGTGCAAGTTTTGTTTTGAATTGACACTTCTGGTTTCAGGGTGTGACAATAGTGAAACCAGTTGTTTATGGGAACATTGCCAAGTCTTTTGGTAAAATTCGTGAAGAGGATGGTCACACTCATAAATGGACTGTATACGTAAAGCCCTATAGAAATGAGGATATGTCCATGTATGTAAAGAAAGTACATTTCAAACTCCATGATAGTTATGCAGATGCCAACAGAATGGTATCAAAACCACCATATGAAGTTACTGAAACTGGTTGGGGAGAGTTTGACATTGTCATAAAAATTTTTTTTAATGATCCAAATGAACGACCAGCTGTAAGTATTTTGTTTCTATATTTGTTTCGTGTAAGTGAATAGCAATTTGAGGGAAAATTTTTTTTTCATAGTCCCAAAGCAACTTACGTCTGCTCATTGTTGAGTTTCCAGTTAAATTGTGAAGGTTATCAAGCTTTTTTAATTGAATTCATGGAATGTATTTCCTGAACCAAATTTTGTTATTTTCAGGTTACTCTGTATCACACACTTAAGTTATTTCAACCGGGCCCTGATGCTCTGGTAGCCAAGAAGACCCTTGTTACAGAATTTTATGAAGAAATAGTATTTCAAGATCCCACAGCATTAATGCAGTATCATCTTACATCTACTAAACCCTTAACACTGGGACCTTGGGAGCATGAAACTAACTGTAAGTACGCATAAAACACTAATATTTGGTTTTTCCCATATGCATCCTAATATATTCCACATATTTCTTGTTATGAAAACCATAGCTTGAACTATCACAGAATATTTTTATTGTACGTTTTGTTGCAACATTTGATGGGTGATAACTTTACTTAAAATTATCTAGAATTTAACTTCTTTGATAGTTTCATTTTACAAGCGGTTTAATAATTTTTAGCATGGATCATCCAATCTTAATTTTCCTTCATCTCTTGTTTAACTTTTGATCCATTTTCATTTTCATGTGTAATCTTGGAATTCTAAAGAACTATTGTTCTGCCCATTGTAAATCATTTTTAAGTAATTTTTTTTTTTTTTAAATAAAAGTAAAATTATCCTAACATGACCCCAGTTTGAAAAGCCAGACCCTAAATTTGTGATACATCATTTAGGCCTGGTACTGTGCAGAGTAAGCATATTTATTACATTGCTTAACAGTTATGAACTAACAAAAAGACAGATAACCCTTACAGTCTATCAGAGTTAAATTTAATTGTACACAAAGAGATGATTATCCATGTTTCTGGTCACCCTTACAATGAGGTAGGATCAGAAGTGCAAATCTCCAAAAAATGTAATAGGTCTAGAAGCTTTTGTAATTGTGAGCTATAATTTTGTAAATTGCAGCTTAAGAACCTTAATTTGGGCCCGAGGGGGAGGGAAGGTCGAGTTGTAAGGACCTAGGTTGCATTGTTTCCAAATTGTTTGATTGCAGCATTTTGCAGCAGCGACCTCTTTTTCATTATCTTCAAAATTTTACATTTTTCATCCTAAATCTGTTTGACACATCTGGGGTTAATTTTGTATCCAGCAATATCTAATTTATACAAATTTTATTTGTGGTAATGGAGCCTTGTAAATTGTACCTAACCATCATCATCATCCGTAACATGAAATTGAAGTGATGCATCTCCGATATCAAAAAAACCTAAATTATGCCCAAGAAAATACTCTACCTTTCATTGAAAGTTCCATCGCAATCAGTGTAGCCATTCCGAAGATTGGTTTGGACTGACAAAATAGTAAAAACAGTTGAATGACGTTACTATGATTTCATAATAACTGCCTTTTTATAACTCTTTAATTTTATTATTATAGATGTAAGCTTTCTATTTTATTATCTTCTTTACATAGGGTAAGAATGTTTCTTGGTGTGTTAGTTTCAAAATTTCATAAGCAGTAAAATTCAGGTGAAGTTGCAGTTTGCATCTTAGTGAAGCCTCTAACTATGTACATACTTTGTATCATCTGTCCTAAGGAATAAGAGTACCTATCAGTGTGAGTGAAATGAATATTCATGATTGTTTCAGTTGAAGAAAAGAAAGACAAGACTTTGCAAACTATTTTAACTGCTAAGAACAAGATACGCCATGAAATAAATGATTTAAGAGACAAATTGAAGTTGGCAAAAGAAACAATGGCAAAATTCAAGGCAGAAATAAATAAAATACAAGTTGGAAACACCATGCAACTTGTGTGAAGATTAGTATGTGCACTCAAGAGTGATGTGTTAAAACTTTTAAGTTCTTTCACGGATGCAAAGGAAAAACACTAAGAACACCATCCTCAATTTATTACAATGACATTTTGTTTACTTGTAAGACATGACAAAATCTTGTGCGTTAACTCTTCCTTCAGGTAATTAATTCGTAAGAACATCCTGTACAGAAAAAAGTACTTGACATTTTGTTTTTCAAAACACAATGAATGACATGAAAGTTGTTAAAAGACGTGAGATAAAATTGTTTGGTTTATGTCCAGAAAGTCTGTGCATCTTAGTCAGAATACAAGATTTTGTTCAATATTGTTCCTTAAGTGTGCTCTTAAAGTTTTTGTTTCCTTGTTTTCTTTTCAGAAAACCACTGTTGCATAGAAATTGTAACTTCAAAGAGAAATGTTTGCAAATTTCAGTTTTACTTAAACTCAAAAAGAACTAACAAAACCAAGAATCAGAAAACATACCCAAAAATCTTATTAATTTTCTTTAATAGTTTAATAATCACATAAAATTGTAAGAAAACAAATTTATAACTCTGAAAGGAATACTCAAAACACACTCAGTCCCTGAGGTTTTTTCTTTCCTGAATAAGCAACGTCAAATCATATTTCCAACAGAAATACTGCTTAACTGACCCAGGTATAAAATTTTCTGAAAGTTGAATAACATTCATATTATTCAAAATGAAGTCCAGAATATATAATAATCCAAGTGACCTAAAACAAACATTTCAATTACTCTCAACAAATAGTTAAGTGTTAATAAGTGATAAAGCATATGAAAAATACACCCACCAGAAATCCTGCAAAAGAGGTCATAAAACCTTCTTTGGTTAATTCCCAAGCACCACCATATTCCTCTTCATCAATACTTTGAAAATTTGTAAAATAAATATAAATCAGTCCGGCATTTACTAGCACAAACCTACAAAAAGAAAAAATTGTAAGCACCGAACAGCTAATGACCCACATTTTATTGAAATTCCACTTACAACATCAAGGCAATAAATCCTTTCAAAGGGATTAGACCCCACACCAATCCAATTATAATTCCAAGGGCTTGTCTAGACCAATAGATCACATCAAGGAATTCCTCCTGCAATGAAATAAACAAGTTCTTAAAATCGTTTTCGCCCAAAATAGTCGTCTAAATTAATAATAAGCATTGTTTTCTCTCTTAATACTTTATCTGGCCATTCTGAATTGGAGGTGAATGCTCTGCTCCACACCGAACCTACTGCTTTACTAACAGCACCAACACTTTTTTCAGTGACTTTCGTTTTTGATGACATGTTTTCTCACAAAACTTAAAATCCACGCGTACGAAATGTTACAATATCAACACACAAAAAATGGGAAGTTTGTATATTACGTCTACAAGAACATGCGTTTGTCACGTTTTGCTATAACCTTCATTTTAATTCACGCACTGTGAATGTCCCTCACTCACTGCCTGCTCCACTGCTGCTAACTTCCAACATCCTCGGGCGGCTTGTCGCCACCAATCAGATTGCAATTCGTATCACCTAAGCCAACCCCAATGCTGCGCCTGCCCAACGCAGGGACTACGCAGCAAGTGCACACACGTGTTGTCTGTTGTCATTCAGCGACTCTGGTGGAATAATTTGAAAGCGCAAGGCGGGGAATTTAATTCGATATTTTCATGAACCACAGCAGTGCATGCATTACTATCGTGGCCAACGAGATATCCCATGGACCCTGATCAGTGGCGGCTGGTGCCGCACGAACCAAGTTGCAGATATACGTCTTGACTCGGACTTTCACATAAAAGTATATTTCCCTCCCTTTAATCTTAAGCGGTTAAAGTTTGGTAGAAATTCAAGAAGTGACCAATGGTTTTCGTACACCAAATTGCACATTAACTAAAAAATAAGTATTTTAGTATTTTGATTAAGTTGCAAAAAATAAATATTTTCGTCAAAAGAAATGTTATTACATACTTCGGGCAATTTTATATGGATAAATTAATATTTTGAATGTTTTCACGTTTAATACTTTGTATAAGCACGTAATAAAGGACATTTGACTGCTTTACTTCCGTAATTCACTGCACACTCAAAACGGCTCACACAGAACTTGTCCACGATGCACACCAACATACGCAACTGTGCCATCTATTTTCTTTATTCATACACTTCGGCGGCTGAAATCCGTAACGGGCTAGAGAAGTACTGCTCCACGTGTCGGTGTTGGCAATCATTTGCAACACATTGGAAGAGTATGGGATAATACAAAGGCTCTTATCGTACGCCAGGACACCCGGTTGTAGCTGAAATTCTACTCCCTAGATGACGTCATCTCTCGGACGCTCATTGGGGCCTCTCTTCGTCTGACAACGCTTGTAGATAAGTTCATTCGAAGATAGATCACTCGCACGTTATTAAAGTGATTTCTTTTTAATGTTAGCGTGGCCGAAAATTTCTTGTTGTTATGCAACAATGCCACGAACTGCCACTGGCCATGATTACTATCATGATTCCACCATGATTACTATATAGTTCTATTTCGACGTATAACCCGACCTAGCGGAGTGTATAGTGCATTCAAACATTTGATTACAGTACGGAGCCTTACGGAGTACTGCACTCTCTTCCTATCCAACACAATTTTACATAAGTCTCTTTCTTTCTACGGCAAGCTGTATTGCCCATTCACGAGGTTCGGGGTTATTCGGTTCGTTCATCCTGTTTCACGCACAAATATTTAACATGTTTACTCGACGATAGCGTCACTTGTGGTGTTATGAGAAAATTGAGTTTTTTACCCATTATTCCCAAAACTCATATGAATGTGATGGTTATTTTGTAATTGAGTTTGATGGTTCAATTTCGCATATGTGTGCGTGTGTGCGCGCGCGTGTGTGTGTGCACGTGTGTGTTAGGTTGGTTTGTGTATGCTTCAAAAGCTCGAAAAGTTCTGCACCGATTGAGCTCAAATATTACTACGATATACAACCCGCTTCAAGGATTGTTTTGTCTACTTTTCCCGTGTAACATACCCGCGACTGCGAGAAAACAGCCTTTTTAACAGTCAGCTGTGTACCATCTGCATCTGTGTGTCATCTGCATGAAGCGAGGGGAACACTGTCCATACTAGCCAACGACAACCGCAGTCACATGTGAAACATTACCGGTTCTCAATTACCTTGTTTATTAACAAAAAATCTACCACTTGCATCCCCTTCTGATTATTATACAAGCTGAATTAAATATTTGCCTTAATCGAGGTACTGTTGTGTGATTGTGACGTTATTTAGCTGCGCCCTACGCCAAATCGTAAATACAGGTTATGTTTTGAAGACTATATTTTTTTCTCAACATTCTGTCACTATTTCTGTGACAAGATTCACAACAAGCCAAGAACTTGGCATAGAACGGGTTTATATATGGAGTAATCTTCCATTAAACTATACTATAGTGATATAGTATGGAATACATTATAGTCTGTAAGTCGTGTCAGGAATCGTGAAGAGGGCCGTCAGGTAGCATCTCCGCGTATGTGTTTTTTACACACTCCTGTGCCACTACCCAGCAGCCAGAATTGTGAAGGAATTAGGATAGGTGTAGGGTTTAGGACATTTCACAGGGGTTGGACTAACTTTTGTGAAGCAGCCAAACTCGTTTTCTTGGTATGTATGATAGATGGTCTTTGGCCATGCAAATCGATAACTGACGAGACAGTGAAGTTGTCTGAGTGGGTCTTGGGTGTGATGTCGAAGTTCTGTCTGGTAATTTGAGAAGAAACATATCTTCATATTGTTGAAAAATTCTTAAGTAATTCATTCAAACTCATAGCAAAAATGAATTAAAAATACATTAATATTGTAATGAATAGAGGCCAAAAACAGACAAAAACCATAGCCTCTGTACGTCAGCATTTCATTACAATTCATTCAACGTTTTGCTCCGCAGCAAATTTATGACTCTCTTTAGGAGAAAATACGTCCATACTATAATACAATACTGACGGTAAATACATGATATATATGATTATGATACAAGGCAATTTAGACTTCGACGCATAATATTAAAATTTTAAACAATCTAAATGTAATGAGAAGTCCACCTCGCATATCTGTGAAAAAGAGAGAAGGCTATTTGTCTGTAAGTATTATGTTTTAGCATAAGAAAACTAGAGGTGCTACAGAATGGCACGGACTTTCTCGTAGTAAAGTTTTCTAATTTCCTTGGTGTGGACTAGTCTTGCCTTTCCTTCTTGCCTGCTGCCATTTATCGCCGCCCAAAGTATTTTCTCATATTTTTGAAATTGTCTCAACTTTTCGGTTTCCAAATAGTAGAACCGAAATATTATTTTAAGAATATGAAAGAAGGTTAAAACCTTATCCTAAATAGCAGTTTTCGTTGAAAAATTGGGAGCCGTCTTTAAGAAAATGGCATTAAGCGTTACTATAAATGAGAAATTTGAATCTCATTTCACAAGAATCTGTTGAATTTTCGAAAAACTTTATTTGAAGTAATTTGAAGAACATCAACTTAATAATTAAATAATGTATACAAATCCATTGAAAAGTGCATATTAATGGCGTGATATATATTTTAAAAATTACATTTGTGTAATTTTTGAAAAAATAAATGAATGCACCAAAATGAACTTTACGTTATATTAAACAGTGCTATAACCCACTACCCGTTGGAAAAGTTTGAAGAAAAATATTGAAGTAAATTTTGAGAAAATGGCGATTGAGCGTTTCTGAAAATGCGGAATTTTGAGCTCATTTTAACAAGGAACTGTTGAGTTTTCGAGAAACTTTATTTGACATTATTTAAAGCACATGTACTCATAAATACAATAACGTGAAGAAATCGCATCCAATGTAAATATTACCGACGTGAGAGACAACTAAAAAAATTCATTTTTGTAATTTTTGAGAAAAAGAATATAACAATATGGCATTTATGTCATCGTATAGAGTTTGTTCGGCACTATCCGTACCAAAAATTTAAACTGTTATTAGACTGATAATACCCTCAGCTGCAACGTTACGGAAACCTAAGTATATACAAATATAATTAACAAAGCAAGTATATATTCGTGTATAATTAACAACAGATCCTTACCGGAAGTTAGTTTTTACTTCACATTTTATTTATTTTATTTTACATCAAAAAACAGTAAAAACTGCGTATGACGTGCTATGGGGAAAAGTGAATTGTGTGCACATTTTCAAAATTCTGTGATCCCTACACTAAGTCATATACTACTTGAATTTTGAAAAAGAAAAGAAAACTTAGTCATAACAAATAATTCTCTTCTCACTGCCCGACATTCTACCATTATACTGCAATTTTTACTATGTCACTGAAGCAGTGCCAGATTACCGAAGAGGCTGAGTAGGCTGCTGCCTGGGGCGCGCAATTTTTGGGGGCGAACGAATTTCAGCTGATTCAAAAGTTCATGAAGTGAGCTTTTGAATGCTTTTTATAGAAATATTTCTTAACATATTTGCAACAAAAGAAAGAGTAAATTAATCAAATATATATCCATTGATGTATACGGATAAAATGAATACAAAAATACTGTATATTTATTTCATCAATACCGCGGTGAGAATTATTTATACGTATACATATAATCAATTGTTTTATACGTACACAATATCTGCATCGTTTACAAATATCGTAAAATAATATTTTATTCAACAAATTATAAATAGCTTTAATGTTTTAAAAAAGCAAATTAAAGGGCACTAAAACATTTGACAGTCTAGGGTGCACATAAGTGAGTCAGGCACTGCTCTGAAGTAAATCAGCTATTTCGGTGTCATCCAATCGGAAGGTTGAACGCCACCATAGTGATGTGCAAGGTCCCGATTGGCTGACTTCGTAACAGCAGATGAAATGTCAAACGCAGCAAAGTGAAAACCGCAGTATAATACTCATGGTGTATGTTGGTGTGGTGAAGATGTTGGTGTGGTGGTTGTATGTTCCTCACTTCCTGTGAGGTGCCTAATATTCAAGAATATGCAGCAGATGATTTAATTATGTATATACTTTGTTGGTGGCAGAGTTGGACAGTATTTAAATACTTGTATTTAAAATACGTATTTGAAATACTGTAAGTTTGAGCTTTGGGGCATGTAGTTTAGAGATGTATTTAAATTCATGAAATAAGTGTATTTAAAAATGAAAATGCTTCAAATACTTCAAATACAAATGAAGATAACGATAATAGTTTGTTTTTGTTTTATTCTGTTAGTGCATGAACCTCATTGAAACAAAAATAAAGCCCCTTTCGTACGTAGAATTTTAATTCTCCTTTTTAAATTATAAATCTAAATCAATAAAAATGCTGGACAATTATCCGACAACAAAAAATGAATGCTTCAAGCTGGCACAACCACCATAGCACAATCACTTCAGACCAAATGGAATATTTAGTACTCATTTATTCCTAATTTATTATCCCCAAATTAAATGTATTACTTTTGCCGCTTGTGAAATAAATGTCGCTGTGTTGGCGTGACCCTCAAGCTGGAACGACCAAATTTTAAAAAATTGGCACAATTGATTCAAAATTATACGAATTTGAATTTTTAGTACACATTTATTACTAATTTATTACTAAAAAACGAAATGTGTTACTCTAGCCGTTTACAAAAAAATATTGTTAAAAATAGCATAGTTATGCAACCATGCACGGCATTCGCCTAATAAATTGGAGAGTATCAACGACCACAAACAACTAAAACCTCTTAAATAATTAAATATACATTCAATACTAATTAATTACACCAAAGATAAATTTATAAACATTGCAATGTATTAAATAAATATTGGTAAAAACTGATCCATAGTTGTCCAAACTAGCCAGATCTTCAAATTCGATAATTGTGCTCATACTTTATATAGTACGTATTACGTTCAAATTTTAATATTTATTCAGCCACAATGCCCATTTCCCTGTCTATTTTCAAGTTTTTACTTCCTAAGTGCCTGCCTATTGTCAACTATAATGCCTATTTCCCTACCTATTTTTAAGTGTCTATTTGCCTGCCTATTTTCAACCTTTTTAGTGCTTACATGTCCGCGTTCTACTTATAACACTAGTTTACGATCAGCTGTTCTAGTTTTTTTATAGGTCTCTTAAACCCTTGGTGGACGTTGAGTGTTGCTTTACTTTCTTTGTCAAGTCTCGTCACGTTGCAGTCAGTCCATGCCTTTTATCCCTTCGGCCAGGGGCTCGACGCCGTTAGATTCCGGGCTTCCTAACCGGTCACCAAACCACGAACCCGCGAGCCTCGAATTCCCTTAACCTCCGTAACTTCACGGAGCGTAGTTGTTGAGTTGTGCAGCCTACTAATATTCGCACATACTTCATCAGGGGGACAAGTCCCCGGAGTGGGCACCTAGCCTTTCGGCCCTTATCCTCACCCCCCGCCGACGTGTGACGCCGACGGGCTGACGGCCGGATACAGCCGGAACCCAGTTGACCTTCACGGTAACCTCCCCATACAAAGCCTGGGTAGGGGCCGCCCTGCCAGCTCAGAGCTACTAGCTATCCGGGCTAGTACCGGAGTCTCGACAATGCGCCACTCACATGCGCCGGGAATAAATTCCCTCCTCCTTGCCCAGAGTATCTGGCCACTGCCACGACGAATCCGAGAGCCCAACTGGGGGACACCCGGACTAAGGCCCGGGCGGCTCGGAGCCCCCATCCCGTTTCCCCATCGCATACCGCCAGCTCACGATGTGGGTAACACCGGTACCGAAGCAACCTGGCGGGTGGTGACTGATTTCCCGCCGGACTTTAAAGTGGGATCGAATGCTCCGAGGAGGAATCTTCACCCAATCCTGCTTCAAGGTCGATGCGCGCCATAGGCCCAAGTGGTGGGTGGCCGGTTGCCCGGCCACCAGGAGCTTAGCTTACGCCTACTTACTGCCTACACCTTCAAGCTAACGACGTAAGTCACGCCGCGAGACTCGGAGCCGGGTGGTCGTCTGACACTCCACCTAGACCGCGACCACTTCCGTCATCGCGATCCCCCCTGCGGGGTCACGGAGCGTAGTAAACGAATTTGGTTAACGACGTCGGCAGTTGAACGACCGTTTTCCTTGGCGGGTTTTGTAATTTCGCCAAATAGGAGTTTATTATATGTTGATTTGTTTGAAAAGCTGGTCGCTTTATTGAGCTTATTTGAGTTTGACTTATAACTTATTGTTCAGAAATTTATGACTGAATTAGTAATTTTGTTGTAATTGAAACTTACAATAAATTGTTGCAATAAAAATTAATAATAAAAAATTACGTTTCTTAAAGATGTCGCATCATCATTGGATCAACACGAGGCACCTACTGAATTCTTTTTATATATTCCTTATAAAAGCTTTTGACGTCACTGCTCACAACATTTTATTTTCAAAATTACCTTCATACAGAATTCGTGGAGTTGCTCTAGACTGGTTATTTTCGTACCTTAAACAACGATCTCAAAGAATAGAAATACCTTACTGGAATGATGGAACATTATGTACACACCTTTCCAACTCTTCGCCAATTGCACGTGGAGTCCCGCAGGGATCGATTTTAGGCTCTTCTCTTCCTATTATATGTAAACGATATGCCCTCGACGATTCGAAACGGAAGAACAGTTCTCTTTGCGGATGATACGAATATTCTTTGCAATAAGGAAACCGTAAATAGTACAATATCATATTGTTTCAAATTGGTTCCGTAATAACAAGTTAATAGTAAACGAAAAGAAAACGGTTTCAGTGCAGTTTTCCATTTCAAATAAACAATTTTGTACTCCATTGAAAATGAATGGTGTGCCATTGACTGATATTAAGGTAAAAAAACTTTTAGGTCCCTCATTTCAATCAAACTTCAAATGAAACGTCCATTTAAATGAATTGGACACAAAATTAAGTTCATTACGCTACGCGTTCAGAATTCTTTCAATTTCAGTCAGCCTTCATACTGCTCGTGATGTATATTTCGCGAATGTTTATTCCCGCCTGAGATTTGGCATAATATTATGGGGAAATACATTTTATAGCTCCCAGACTCTTAGATTAAATAAAATAATTGTACGAATCATAAGCAAATCCCACACACGTGATTCTTGTAAGCCTCTCTATTAATTTAGGGATTTTACCATTACCATGTTTCTTGATTTACGAATCAGTGGTTTGTCAAAAATGACTTAAGAGCGGGAATTTATTTTCAGAAAACGCCGATGTCTATAACACTCGACGTGGTAATCATATTCATCAGGTGACAATACAACAACTCACTACAAAAAATTCACGTACAATACATGTACATTATTTATTTATTTATTTAGGCAAAAACAGTCAAAAACTGTATGTGACGTATGGGGGAGAAAATCAACTGCGCACGCTTTCTTGAGTTTCAGAATCCCTTCCCAACAATTTAACTATTAATAGTTGAAAGATGAAAAATAATAATAATAATAATAATAATAATAACAAATTTTAAAAAGCGAGAGATTAACATTTCAAAAACTAGATATTTTCGTTGCAAAATTATAGAAAACTTATTTTTAACGGTAAATGAACTGCAGATTTGATTTTTCTGTATTGTTAACAAAATATAAACTCATCCTAAGCTCTACTACCACTACAAGCAAAAGGAAAGTTCAACAAAACGTTCACATAGTGAAGCTACATTTACGTCCAGAAGCAAATCAAGGGGCCATCTCAGCATTTGCTCAATGGATCAGGGAAACTGGACAAAAACCTGATCGAGGTTTACAACACTTTGCCAGGTGTAATTAAACGATTGAATTCGATAGAAAAGTTTAAATTCGAAGTAAAAATGTTTCTGCTGCATAACTGTTTATATACAATTAGACACTATACTGCAGGGGCGGTTCTTTATAAGGTTCACGTAACACCCAAAAAATTGAACAAAATAGAATATTCACTTCATTATTACAATCTCATTAATAGTTTTGCTTTTTTCTGCTCTTTTTGTAATTCCTTTCCAGTATTACTTTGACGAACCGATGTGGGCTACATCGCTGTTCACGTTTTTGAAAAAACACCTCGCTCGGATCTCGTTCCATAAGGACCATTGGGTACCACGTGACTTAGCTTCTGTGTTTTCATGGGGCGCTTTCATCGAATCAAGTTCACACTTACGCAGTGAACTCCGCTTGGCGCAGCACTATCAGGCTATCGCGTCACTCAACTCCGAGACGAGGTCTCCGTCGCGCTGTCAGTAAAACAGTGCCCTCGATTTGATACTCCGAAGCGTAAGTTTTACATCTGGTGTGGATGGTGAGGGTCGACTTAGAATAAGTGTAAAAATGTGTTTTACATCTCAGGTTTGATTAGTGCTTCAATTATAGTGTCCATGCATCCTGGTGTTCAATTGTTTCAATTAAGAAGCTCGGTCCGGCTCAACCTGTTCTGTAAATTGAAACAACTGTAGAATCAGCAAAACGAGAGTTTCGTAAACGATTCAATGCTAATATTTATTCAACATAGGTACAAGTTGCTATGTGGGTGTAAGAAAAAAATGCACTATTTTGTTTTTCTTGCATCTTATTGGCAAGGAGAAAAATGTGTGGACGAAGACCGGTTGTAATGATATTGTAACGTATTGTAGGGCTACACAGAGCGACCGGCGGGGCGTCACAAGGTCGCTGCGTCAAGGGATTAGACGCCAGGGGCCAGGCAGGATGTGAGAACAATAAGGTATTTTGAGAATTCTAAGAGCTAGGGAAAGGGATGCCCAAAATGCGGGACAGCGCATTTTTGCCGCATGCCGCGTGCAAAAGTCTTAGAACCCAGGGAAATGGATGTCCAATATGCCTGGCAACGCGACTAGCGCGGGCCGTGTGCAAAACCCAGTGACGTTTCAGGTCACGTGGGTGGGAGCTATATAAGAGCGAACGCAGAGCGCGGGGGCGGGGTTTGTCGAGCTGAGGGGAACCCTCGTGCGAACGCACAAAACTTGCGCCCAGGGCGGTGCGGAGTCGAGCTAGGCTCGTACGGCAACCCATGTGTTGGGACGCCGTTGTGGACACTATTTCCACGGGTGATCGAGGTCGCCGGAGCTGCATGCTGTGTGCATAAGGCTCGCTGAGGAGTGGCGCGGGCCACGAGTCACACTGCATTGTTAAGGATCGCTCCTGCGATCAGGGGAGTAAACGTCTACCAGAGCTAAGAGTAACTTTAATTATTTACTGTACATATTGTGAATAAACCTGTACATATTTATCATTGAAGCTCGTGTCTGTGATTACTGTGTATTCCACGACGTCACAATATGAATCATTTTGGTGAGAAGAGCATCAAAAGACATCTCCATAAAAACAGTAGTGTTGAACTGGCTTTACTGTGGCGCGTGAATATTGTGATTCAGCTTGACGACAGTTATCGTCTCTGTAAAACGACAACGATGAGATGCGTAAGAATAGACATATTCTGAACACCTGTTTAAATTTAAATGATTTGGTTTATTTTAGTGTTCTCGGCTACACAAAATATATATTTACATACTTTTTTATGTCTATAGATATACTGTTACCGGCATCGTTAGCCGAATTCGTTTACTATTCTTTGCGAAGTAACAAAGGTTAAGCGAATTTGAGACTCGCAGGTTTCTAGTTAGGTGACCGGCTAGTAACCCCGGGATCTAACGGCGTCGAGCCCCTGGCCGAAGGGATAAAAGGCACAGACTGACTGATCACGCGCCCTCACAATGCTGTCAAATACTTGTAGATAAGCAATTTAACCGTGAAACTTGTAACTTCAATGACTGATAGAGGAATTTGTGCATCTGAAAAATCGGCGATTGGATGTTCTACTCAAGTAAACAAGTAAGATTACAATTTCCTCATTTCTGCGTAGAGTGATAAAATTGAAAATAAATATCTCGTTCCGAATGTTGCCTAATTAAATTGTTGTAACATGGAGACGTCAGAAGGATCAAGGTCAAAGGTAATAAAAAGCAATAAATGAGAAATTAGGGTTGGTTGTAAGTAAGTAGCATAGTAAACAGCGTGCCCCTTCATCGCACAAAAACCGTCGCCCAACATCCACTATCAATCGTTGCGTACATTGAAAGAAATGTAATACGTCGGACGTGCAGAGTGGGCCAAACTGTCGCCAGCATAAGATGTGCTCGATTTCGGAGCGGCTGCGCGCCTCCCGCTCACGGCGTGCTGTCAGACGTGGGTGGCGCGTCCGAGTAAAGTTTATAATCAGTTTCTTGGAATGAAAAGGAAAATGTTTCGTATCATTCTTTCTTTATTAGTGATTTTAAGTTTTTACACTTATAATTATTCGATACAAATCCAAATATTTTAAAATATATTCGAAATTTAAAGTACAATGTTCTTAAACAATTTTAATAATTGTGTCCATTAATCGATCGGGAAATATTGGCGAGGGAGACCTCCGTAATGAGTATTGCTTTTGCCACACCCTTAAATTTAACTCGCCCACCGCCACTGCTATGCTGAGCATCAAAAGGAAAACAACATTAAGTTTAAATCCCAAGTGAAATCGTTTCTGCATGCATGTCTGTTTCTATTCAATTAGAGACGATACTCAGCATCTCAAGTAAAGTAACATTAATTTTAACAGTGATATGTAATGTATTATTTACCATTTGGACTGCATAATTCTAAACAACCTGTAACAAGTATTATGTTGAAATATAGTTTTCCAAATTATGGTTCTCCATGTTGTCGCGGCAGGAAGTACTATTCCTTCACGAAGGACATGATGAGGGATAAGAGCCTAAATTTATAGCTGATTTACACGTGAAAATGCATTTTATTACATCGGAGCGAATATTTTGTTAACAATCCTGGCAAAAACCGCTCATTTCTTTCTGTATTCAAAATTCAAGTAGTATATGTGTATATATTCAAGTAGTAAGCCTCTGGGATGGCTCATGGGCAGCGTACTAGCTTCCCGTGGTATGGTCCCGGGTTCGATCACGGTCGAGGCAAAAATAGAGTTGTAGCTTTCCTTTAAAATCACCCCAGTTTCTGTAGCTGTGTGACGAAGAAAAGCTCAGGCAGGCGGATCTTGCTAGTTACGGTGAAGAGAATACGTCATGTTCGCCTCATGTCACTCTCACCCCGAAGCATGGTAATTTAACTAGGCCCAGGCATGGGGCTACGCGGTAGTTGGCCGGCGAAGTTTGACTCCCGACCCAATAACGCATAATACATACTACATATTCAAGTAGTAATATATGGCTTAGGGCACGGATCACAGAATTCACTTCTCCCCGTAGCACGTCACACAGTTTTTAACTGTTTTTGACGCTAAATAAATAAAAGTCTTACAGACTCCGTGCCGTCGCAATATTTCTTCTTTTTATTTTGAATGTAGGTATATTTTTTTAGGATGTCTGATAAATATTATGACGGGAATTATCCGTCTTCAAGTGATGAAGTAATGTATTAATACAATAAAACCTTTGAATGTGACCGCTATAGATAGGTTTTTATCTCTCGCGTTGACCTTTTGTTATTAGCAATGTCGCCAACATATTTGCAGATTATATTGCTTTCTTTAGTTGTGTTTACACTGTTCGGTTGTTCTAGTTGTACACAATAGTGCGTGTAATATTATAGTTTCGTTAATACATCAATTCATATTGCTTATGTTGGTTTGCTGGTTGCATGTTTCTTTCTGCTTCAAAATAGTCGAATTAAAATGTATAACTAACGCGAAAGGGTTTACCATTCCTCCATGGTTTTAGACGCAAAAAAGCATTTTGGGGTGGAAATAAGTTATATGTACGAAAGTGGCTAAACTTCCCCGTTTAATTCTAGGATCAAGTGAGTTTCAAATGAATTCAGTATATATAATCGTATATTTAGTTATATTGTGAGTGAAAGTGAACTAGAAAATTTGGTAACAGTTTTGAAGTGTTATTGTAAAGTAACTTGCATATTTATTTTGCTGCAGAGAATCCATTAATCTTTTTGTATACAATGATGTCAGCCCCACAGAATTCATCTGAAAATGTATCTAGTAAGTATCCTCCGAAATTATGTTTTTATTCGTTAATTACTCAGACATTGTTTCACCTGCTGATCATTTCATTTTTTCCCCTAGAGTCAACAATTTGGAAAACTTACCAAGATAAGGACCCTACCAAAGACCTCCTTCAGATTGTTGGTACTGAAAAAATTCAGAGCATGTTATTAGATAGAAATGTATTAAAAAAATTGGTTTGGCAACAAGTTGCAAATGATATGGCAGCTCTTGGCTATGATTTGGGCCCTGATGGAGGTAAAGCTTGTCATCAGAAGTGGCGTAATTTAAAACGTGCATATATTATGTATATTACTAAACCGGGTCATCGAGATCCACCTTATATCAAAGAGTTGCAAAAAGCCCTTGAAACAACTCGAAAGTTAATAATGCCACCTGCAAACCGTGTTAAATCAGAGGTAGGAAACGTGAGTGTTAACAGTGAACTTTTTGAACCTGAACTGTGCTCAGAATCAGCAGCGCATTCTCCAAACAAATCGTCTAATATTTCTGTGCATGTTGCTGATGTATTGGCAGTGATGGTTAAAAATAATGAGGAGAGACAGAAGCAAGAAGAAGTATTCGAAGCTGCGTATGAACAGAGGTTCAAAAGACTTGAGACATTACTGCAACAACAAAGTGAACAACTTGAAAGATTAAATGAGGTTATGCTCGAAGTTTCCAAACAGTGTGGTAAGAAAAGAAAGTTCTGTGAAAGTTTGCAGAGTGAGTGACCCAGAGGCACAAAATTATTTATTTCGTTAATATTTTAGTTAAAATATGAGTAATAAGCAAAATGTTATTTTTGTATATTGTACCTGTTTTCTTTCCATGTGCCACAATGTTTTAGGCAGAGAAAGATTTTGAGATTGGCTTTTGTGATTTCATCTCTGTTTGCATTAATATTATTGCCACACAAGTGCGATTGAACGATAGTCATTATTGTTTGTAACAATGGAATGTGAAAATAAAGAAGATCAGAGATAAACATGGCCTTCCATAATTACATTTTTATTCCTATTCACCCACACACCTTCCCATTTAAAACCTTTATAGGATCATGAGTTAGCACCCTTCCTCATTTCAGGTGATAATTTCTAGATTTTTACGTATTTTAAATGGACAAATTCACTGAAAATTTGAGACAATTATCGAGTTTTGTTGTTCTGAGAGTGGGAGCACTGAATTTATGAAGTTCACGAGCTTTTGTAGCAAGTACACAAAAACAAAGAAAGATATTAATTTTTTTATTATTCTCATCAGTCTCGTGCATCTACTGCAATCTATTTGAAATACCACAGGTCTAAAATTGGTGCTTTTGCTGCCCAATAGTCACTACTGATTAAAAAGATTTTATCCATCAAAGTTGTTTAAAGTTATTACTTGATGATACTCTTGGCAACAAGAACTATTTTATTCTTTATTGAATTAAAAGGATTAAAACTGACAATTTTATTTCCCTGCCAATACTGCATCAA
Source organism: Teleogryllus occipitalis (assembly GCA_011170035.1). Lineage (NCBI taxonomy): Eukaryota > Metazoa > Arthropoda > Insecta > Orthoptera > Gryllidae > Teleogryllus > Teleogryllus occipitalis. The sequence continues at coordinate 53,880 of BLKR01009382.1, forward strand.
GCTGATTTGTTTACTTCTTGATGGCAAGGTCATTAAACATTTTATTTAACTACATTACTTCATGAAATGAACAGTTAATTTTTGGTGAATCCGTGAATTCTTTTGTAGCATCCTAAGACATATTTCAGAGAACTATGTTAATAATTTTAACCTTCAACTTGCAAATTAGGTTCATAAAACCTTCTTAAAAGATAAAATAAATTTTAATGAAGATGCACATTTTATTTTCATGAGCTTTTAGAGATTTACTAAATACATGTCAAAAAAAAAAACTAAGTGCTAAAACAGCTCTTCCTTTCTTGCCCATTCTTTCACTCAAAATTACGCAAAAAGTACTCACATTTTCGAAAGATTGTACATGATCTTATTTCAAAAGTTATCTGTAAGAAACTGATTTCATTAAGGGGAAAAAAATCTTCGTAACTGTAGTTAAAGGAAGGTGCCGAAAAATTTTTGCCATTTTCAAAATATCGAAGTTTTTAAGGAAAATGAGACCTGCATCCTTCTCTTAAACATCCTTCACACTATCCAACAAAATAATTTAATCAAAATCGATCGAGCCATTTTTTTTTTTAATGTCCCAGGGACTTAATGCTAAGTAACCCCCAAAATTAAAATATCGGTGTCAAATTCAAAGGGCTGAGACATCAGCCCGATCGATTGGGGAATATCAATTTTGGAGACATACTGAATAGCAGCCGAATGGTTTAGTGGCTAGCGTTGTTCACAGACGGACAGAAGTTTTGCCGTCATTCGATTTCTCGGTATCGAGGACCCACAATACATGACTACACGAAGTGTTAGAGGATTTTTTTCTAAATTTAGCAACTGGATTTATCCACTTTTTCTTAACCAGGGCCCTGTAATAAAAGAGTTAGTTTTTCTGCTGAAAATTTGCGTAGCATTTCATTCTTTTCTCTCTACTGCGGAAGTGTAGCAAAAAAGTAACAAACTTGTAGACTCAATATTTGTAGGAAATATATTTTACATCAAAAATTAATGATTCATTTTCATAATTGCTTATTTTTAATGAAATTTTTTATTGTTTATTTAAAATCAAAATTTTATTTTAGATATAATACACTAAAGAAAGGAATCCTTCACATTTCTAAATAACAATTGTGTTATCAATTAATCATCTATTGTGTCAGTCTTCATACTCAATGAGTTACCATTAGAAAAAGGTAAACAGTATTGTTTGGGTATTATAAGCTCTTTTTTCTATTACATAACAAAACTTACTATGCATAAAATTCATGAACATTCTTTCACCAACATCTTGTGAATATTGGAAGGTATAGCAGGGGTATAAGGGGTAGCAAAAGAAAGATAAGGTCAGCTGCTGCACCAAACTAATGCCATTTTTATTTACAAACATGATGCATGACAAATCAGGTAACAATATTGATTTATGACACAATGAACTGGGAAGAAAACGATCATACTCTCTGAGAAAATTAGAACATGCATCTCTTGTAGAACCGACAATTTGCTTCATTTCGAAATTTGTATAATACTAATTACATGACAAATTCATATTAATTTATTTCACACAAATTTTATAGCTGTAGCTGCTAGTAAAAAATATATAAAAATGGAAATATCACAAAACATTTGTTAGGACATATTTCACATGTCATTACAAATAAAAATATTTCCTCTCCAGAGCATGTGAAACAAATTAAGCAACAAAATATTACATATTTTGTAGTAAAAACTCAAATCCTTCAATTTAAAAATTCATTTAAGTGCATCAGAGTGTATTGGTTCATGCATACTGTTCATTTATTACTGCAGTCTTGTATTTTTAGTTTTCAAATGTCTTTGCACTACAAGTTTATTAAAACATGTCTCGTAGTTAACTTGAAGTTTACATAAATGATTGGCAATCATTTCAAGATAATGCTTCTTTCTGACACTGAGATTAGTAGACCACATTTAAATAAAGCACATGAAGAAACTATACATAATACTTGAGCAATGAGCAAAGAAGCATAGGTCTAGCATCAGACTAGAAACTCTGTTGTTCGAGTAGTTGCTGCTTTGGTAATAGGCTAGCAGAGACTTCACTGACTAAACCTTTTAATACATAAAAACATTATCCTCATCATTTATGCCTTTACGCATGCTGACCTATAAGCAATAGCAAAATAAGAGCAGGGCTGAATAGATATCAAATGTTAAACCATTGAAAGGAGACAATGCCAGTAAATTAAAACAAATCATTGAAAAATTAAATTATAAGTTGAAACTGAGGGAGAATAATGAAAAATGTTTAAATTTTGAAAGGAAAATTGTTTCCTGATTCTGTGTAAATATTATGAGAGCATTTGCTACATTATACTGCCAATTTCATGAACTTTCCCTCAATATCAGCTATAAATAGAAATAATTACAATAAACATATTTTAACTTATCAAACACTGAATGCTTGTCCATTACTTTTAATTACACAGGTCAAATAATACATTAAATAAGAAATGAACTAGCAAATGTGAAATAACACTTAATTCAGCATATAATTTAAAAACAGAAATGTTGCAAATGTTATAAAAAGTGGAAGTAATACTGAATAATAGAATGAAACTCATAGTTTTAGAATACCTTTCATTAAAATGGCATTCTATTAAATAAGAAAACAACTGGCGGTAGTATTTTTAAATCTGAAATTTGATAGCAAAATTAAATTACCTGGAAAACATAAAACTAACACTACAAAGTGTGCTGGCAGAGCATCCACGATGGAAGTGCTATATTATTATAATTTAAGCTTTTAAAAGTTTAAGATGAATGTCATATAAGTTTCTATGAGCAGAATATCATAAAACTATGACTGTTTAGATCAAAAATCTCTTTTTTAAAGTTGCATCTTCTTGTTCTGCACCTATTATTTAAGGTGAGTCTTGAATTCCAATTTGCAATAAAGAGAAAACTAAAATAGAAAAATTCACAGAGAAGTGTTCGTTTTGCTAATGTATTTACCGTCTGGAAGGCATTTTTAAAAATCAACATTTCTGTTTCTTTAAGACAGATGAGTAGAAAGCCAGCTACTTCATAATAATTAAAATCTTCATCAGTAAAACAAAATAATAGTAACATATAAAATAATTCAGCATAAAATATTCAACAATTGAATAGAAAAATAATATACATGATCAACACAATTTTAATACACAAAAGCAACTGTGACAAGATTGTTTTCTTTTCACTGTACATCATAATAATAACAAAAATGCAACTATTAATACTACTGAGTTATTTTACCAGCAATACAACTCATTCTGTATAATACACTTACACAGTATTTTACTACAGATAAAACTGCATTGTTCATATTCCTAAACAATGGTCACACACTGTTGCCACAATTGCAATAACTGTTCGTCTTAAAAAAATCATACAACAGGAATCAAACAGAATAAAACAATTCATGAAGTTACCAAGTTGCACCTTCATGAGCAACCTACATAACTGACAAATGCAGCACTGCTGTCTCTCCAGTTTTCTGAAAGGGACATAATTACCAACATTCTAGATTTAGGCTAGAAGAGAGCCACAGACTTTGTCAAATTCATTGCCATGATATGGCTGCATCACAGGTGTGGCACTTAACAGTTGTGGCTTACAGCACTCTAAAGCAAAACCTCAGTCTTGCAGCAACTTTTCAATTTATCACTAGAGCTGCTGTATCATTAAAGCACAATACTGCCCATGAAAATCATCACAAGCATGTTCAATAAACAAGATCAACTTCCATCTGAGAAGCAAAAAAACATTTTCTCTGAGAATTGGCATTCTCTTAAAATGTCTATGGCAGTGGCAAAGCCCTTATCATACTGGTATTTCATTGAAATACTGGTAAGCTGGCAACAGACTGCTCCCAAATTATCAATATTATTCTTTAGCAGTTAAATAATTTTACAGCACCATTTACTTTTCAGTCACAAAAGCAAAAATAGTAGATGGGATTACTCAGTATTTATATTGATTGGAGTAAAGCTTTCTACACCCACACAGTAAACATAGTTTAAAGTGAGATTTTAAAAGACTTAGTTTTGGCAAATTTATCAATTATTAAATGAAAATGAAATGAAACAGGTTCAAAAAAATTAATAGCTCATAATGTAGTGAACATTGTCATTGAACAGTATGTGACATAGCATACATATATGTGTGTTATGTGTGCGCGAGCAGATAAATATGTATATATATAGTCACACTAGTAAATGTAAAAGGAAGAAATACATTAAAACAGCCTTACTGAATGCTTAAGAGCACTGGCCTGTAGCTTGTATAATCAATGAGCACTACATAAGTGGCTGGCAGAGCATCTGCTCGGAAGCGATCATCTAGCACTGGCCAGAGGCCAAAGGCTGCACCCTAGCCCTTGCAACCTCTGGATGGCTGAACTGTAATACTCCATTGTTCAGCTCAAACCTGAGCAAAAACAGTTTCTTTGGCATCAGCCAAGTTCTTCTGAGGCTCCTGTAAACATGAAAACATGTTTAGAAATAAAATAAGGTTCAATAGTTTGGAAGGAAAGACATGACCATTTCTATCAAGTTCAGCCCCGTTAGGCAGGATACAGTAACTTCAAAATTTCTATTTAGTATTAAATATAAATGAAAAAGACATAATTGTTCTTTTATGCTGATTAATGTATGTGTCCTGCTCTTTCTTGCATGAAAACAAAAATGAAAATTAACAACATTTTAAGAGATGCCTTCAACATTTTTTTCTCAGGAAAGTGATGATAATTGATAATTCATCATCATTTAGGTATCAACAATCTCTTCATTAATCAAGAAAAGAAGAGAAGGAATGAAAAAATTGAAACAAGGGAGAGCAGAGGGAGGGAGGAAAGGGGTAGGGGGAGGGAGAGAGAGGGAGTGAGAGAGACTGTAAAGCAAAGTAAAGCTGAAATACTCTCTTAAGATATTTATTTTTATTTTATTTTTAATTTCAGAAAAATGTAATTTTAAAAAAATATTTCTCACGTCATTAATATTTACATTAGTCATTTACTAAACATTACTGCAATTGCGAATACAAGTGCTTCAAATGATTTCTAATAAAGATTCTCAAAAACTCAAAATTTCTCCGTGAAAATAAGCTCAAAATTGCACATTTTCAGAATCGTTCTAGCGACATTTTCTCAAAAACGGCTTCACATTTTTCAATGAAAAATTTGCAGGCAGGTCTGTTTTACTCTTCTGTAGTATTCTTAAAGACATATTTCAGTCGGAACGGAGTTCGGAGTTCGGAACGAATGAGTGACCAAATTTGTCCAAGAAAATGTGCCAAAATTTCATTTTGGTGCTGTTAGATAGTAGCTCAAAAGAAGGTGGGATAATACCAGAAAGATCGCCTACACCAAAAAGATTAGAAAACCAACTAGTAAGAGAAAATGTGCCATTCTGTAACACCACTAGTTTTATCATATTTCAATATTTATGTATAAATAGATGAATGAAATCAGAAAAGCAAAATATTTTGTTTTAAACAGTTGCTTAGCACATTACAAAATATCTCACTGTTACATTCATTGTTTTCCCATTTTTATTTATATCCATTAATGTTTTCCATTTATTGAATTTGTTACCTGATACGTTTCCAAAAGTGCATATTGTACATTATTTTCAGTGGAATTTGTATTTTTTCAAGAAGAATTTTTGATTTACAAGTGAGATAAGGCATATTGAAAACTCATTTTATTTCTTATATGTATCTTGCTTATACTTTCATGCCATACTATTTTCTTACATAGTATTGAAAAAAATTTGTAAAGCAGCGGCTAAATCCAAAAGAAAAACTTGTATTGTGGGATTTGGATACAGGAAAAGTGGATAAATCTTGTTCCTACATGTAGAAAATTTCTTCCTCTTAAATAAAAATTATGAAAGGAAAAGTCTAAGAATAAGAAACATTTTGTATCACACGTGTGGGAACAAAAACTGAGGATGCTCTGTGAGCGAAGTACCTAGTGAACACAGGGGTAGAGGCGTGTGAATGTATGGCTCTTAAGGATGAGGAATGTATGGCGTTAGCTGACGGAAAGACACAAAGAGTGTCACTCATTAAAAGATAAGGACCAAGAACACAGGACAGCTAGTGGTAGCAGTTTAAAAGCATAAGAAAAGGTTTGTGCCTCTGAGTTCTGCGACATGCTCTCCAGCGATTTCGATAATTTCTTGAAAGGTGTAGCAACAGACATTACTTTGACTGACAACAGATGTTGTATATTGGTTAGAGAATAGAACCTAAGCAACATATAAGGATTGCTATCAACCCCACAGGATAATTATACACACCGCAGCTGCACGTGAAGGTGTGACAGCTGCAATGGAGAGACGGAGAATGGCCTCAATTTCATCTAGCCAACAAGGAGACAAATTGCCAATCTTGCAGGAAAGTAAGATAATTATTAGTAAATCGTGTAAAGGGGCAGAGACATGTCAGAGAAAATGGAGAGAGAGGAGAGGAAGTTACTTGGTGGAAAAGCCGTATGTGAGAAGACACTGAGAATCAATCTTACTGGGAGACTACAGTTAGAATCAGACCGCAGTGGTAGTAACGCTATGAAACAGATCTCGGATTTCGACTGTCCAAATCTCTGAAGTAATGTTAAAAATAATAAGCAGAATGGCAAATTTAAATACGAAAAAATTAACTAAATGCTGAATTAATTTATTTGTTATACACTTTTATAAACTATTTTTACTAGCTGGTTCACCTTAACATCAAAATTACCATGTTTTCAATTACAAGCATTGATGTCTAGTTGTAAGTTTGTTTTAAAGTAAAGTAATAATCAAAATTATATATTACGCAACTTTTATATTTATTAATACTAAAGTACAATTATTTTAAATAAATTTAGAACTTGATTGTTTGGAATAGCTTCAAAAGAATATAATTACTACTTGTCACAACATATCCTCAAAGTGGAAATGAAGCCTTTTTTGTTGTTGTTGTTGTTGTTGTTGTTGTTGTTGTTGTTGTTGTTGTTGTTTAAGTTTAGAAGTTTATTTAGTATTTATTTGTACAACAAAATTATTTGCCTAAATGAAATTATCGATTACACTTGACATACATAATAAGCAATATGAAAATTGATAACATTAACATAAACCAAAGAAACTAATTTCAATTAATAAAGTTACAACATTAGCAATAAATAGTTTTAATTAGCAAATATCTAATATTCTTTGTTTCAAATATCTCACAAAATTCGCCTCACTCATATCTATTTCTTCATTATTAAAAAATTCATTACAATATCTTGTTAATGTTGGTTTTGATGAACAGTAGTAACTGTGATTTACAAAACATTTCCTCAAATAAGATATTTCTTCTTGTATTAAATGTATTATTGTAGCAAACAAATATTTTTTTTAAATTCTGGACATTCAATTACATTTAAAATTTTGTACATAAATTGTAATCCTATAATAAACGTGAAGATTGTGGTGATGGTAAATTAGTTTTCAGAGAAATATCTGAATAATCATAGGAATAAATTGACAATGGATTTTTTTTATCTTGAATGAAGTATACATGAAAAATCTATGTTGTATACTCCCTAATTTTTTTATTGCATAATTCATCCTTGGAGACTACATTACTCAGCAGTACATCAGTTTTGATTTCACTAATGAAGTATACAAATTCACTATTATATCAAGTTGTTTAAAGTGTGACGTTTGTGTTTTTATAAAACCAAATAGTTTTAAACTCATTAACATGATCATAAAATAGCATTTTTGGATCCATCACTACACCTACATCTTTAATTTGATTAATTTCTTCAATCATGACATCTCCCATAAAATACATCAAATTAAAAAAAAAAAAACTTTGACTTCAATCTCAAAGTTGAAATTTTTACTTAAGTTTGGTATCACAGTGATCTAGTATGTTTGGAGTTTTCAGATTTATATGTGATCCCCCAACAGAGATATTACAGTTGAAAATTTGTAAAAAAATCCAAGATTCCAATTTTTAAGAGGATGCAATTTTCAAGTACTACGTCACTTACCAATAATTTTTTTACAAAAAGTAACTAAACCGGTAGGTGTAAAAGTGCAGAAAAAATTAAGGCTGTCATTCTATTCGTTCTTGAAGAAATTATTCTGTGAAAATTGAACTTGGTTCATTTGCAAATTATAGATTTTGTTGCAAATATTTCCCAACGTAGGTAAATAATATTTTGATTTGTACGCCAGAGTTTACTGAATCCAATGCTTTTTATTCTAGAATTCTAGAATAACTCCGAGCTGAGTAATTTAGACACAAGTAAATGTCTACAAACGCGAAAAATGGCGCATGGTATCAAACATTAATGGCCACCATTTGGGAACCAGGTACAATAAAAAAAAATTAAAGATATTTTTGAACAGCCAAAACATAAGGAAATGTATGTACAAAGTATGAATTTTTTTTGAAATAGTGAAGTGACTAGTGCTGGACCACTTACAATGGACCCTAACTAAAAATATCCTGGTTAATAATCTAACCGGTGGGGGGGAGGGGGTAGAGGGTGTTAGCATCACAGTAGATGTACATATCTCCAATTGATCTTATCAAACTTGAGGTTCTGTGAGTTTGAAATGGACATTTTAATTTTTTGGGGTACCTTACATGTGCCATAACATTTTCTGAAAAATGACTGCAATTTGTTTAATTAAACTTTTTCCTCAAATAGGGCAAATGATGCTTAAAAACATGGCACAGGTCACATTTTCACGGAATTCTACATTTTTGAAAATTACAAAAGTTCAATATTTTTTCAGTCTACTTACAACTACAAAACTGAAAATAATTTTTATTGTAATGAACTATCTTCTTCAAAGACAGATTTTCAAATAAGCTCATGTACAATTTTTTTAAAATACAAGTAGTTTTCGGATAATCTACACAATTTTTATACAATTATTTGTATTAAGTTTCTGCAGCATAACTTTCATTGTACTATTTATATTCAGGGGTGGCACATGCTTATATTCCATAGTTGGCCGGCCCTCAGTTAATTGTAAAATACTTACCATATATCAGGAATTGATATAATTGGCATTTAATGTCAGTCAATAAATGAGATATTGCACTAATATTCATATAAAATCACATTGAAATCAACATTATGAGCATTTGGCCATTCCCATGCACTTCAGTACTGCAAAGATACTTAGAAAGCGCCAGAAATGGGGGCTGTCAGCGTAGAGCACTGGAGATCTCATCTCATTGCCCTCAAGGGTTGTGGGGAATACCAGTTTCCTGTCTTCATCTAAATGTTACTTTCAATATTACCCTTAATATTCGTCATTTGTTTCATTAAAAGTACATAAATTCAGTTATCCCCCCCCCCCCCTGTACTGAATGCATTGTTTAGGATGTTTGGCAAATTTATTTTCACTTGTTATGAAGTAATGATGTAATTGAAAATGTATATTTGAACAATGCAGTTTCTTTGTGGAAAGATTAACTGCCTTGGAAGAATATGATTCATTGTGGTTATCCGACTACTGCAAAAAAGCAGCAATTTGTGCTTGGGGAAATCATTCATTCCAACAAGTAATGACCAGAGCTGACGTTTGATTTGTCTGGGCCAAAATAGATGAAATCTATATCTACAGCTACTATGCATCATCAAGTGCTTTGATTAGTTTGAGCAATTCCTTGACCGACTAGTTCTTGATGCCAGAGGATGCAATGCAGCCCTCTTGTGATAGTTGGGGACTTCAACGCATTGGCTGTGGAGCAGGGTAACTCGACAATGAATAAGACACTGCTGTGCAAAGCTGTGCAAAAATCATCCTCTTTCTTGACTGTAGTGCTTCTCTTTCTATACCGGAGATACACACACCGTGTGCAGAGGTGATGTAGAATCTGTGGTGGGCATAACATTTGACATAGCTTGTTGATGACAATGGGAGAATCTTCAAAAATCAGTGAACACTTCACCCACATTCTATTCTATATGACATTCAATATCAAAGAAAGGAGGGAAACATTGGGGATGGTAAGCTAAAGCGTTGTACGAGAAAGTATTCCACCTTTGTTTGGAGAATTGTGTACCATCATCAGGGATAGAAGAGGCAAAGGTTGGCCAAATTATGAACTGGAAATCAGAGCTTGTTATGGAGCTATGCCCAGAAGAGGAACCAACTACAAACATTTACTAGTTTACTGGTGGAATGGAGACAAAGCTCAACAGCGTTGTCACTGTCTTCGAGCCAGGAGACTGTACCAGCAAGCTTGTGGCAAAGATACAAAGATGTCCAATGGCAAAAACAATATAAAGAGGCCAGAAATGAATTGAAGACCGCAATCCAGGGAAGTAAACATCTTTGGCTAAAAGTCTGTGATGAAGTAGATAAAGATTTATTGGGTAGGCCATACACGATGGTCATGGGCAAGTTTATAGTCACATACCCTGTCTTCAACCTGCCCTAACATTCTTCATAGAATTACGACTTTATTCCCATAACACCCCAACAAAGTGATGAACATCATGCCATTTGATACAGAAATGACACCATCAGTCTCTAAGGATGAGCTACCGGATGAAACCAGCAGAATTGGTAATTCCAAGGCTCCATGACCAGATAGTATGCCCAACATCTCTCTCAAGACTTGCAATATCTGCTCACAGTGAAGTCTTTGAGGTCTACAATTCATGTCTGAGAGAAGGGATATTTCCCAAGAGATGCAAGAAATAACTAGTAGTACTTCTTACGAAGGGGAAAAAACCAGCCGCTGTCTTACTGGCTGCTTGATGTGCGATTCTGCCTAACAAACCATTAGAGGGAGCAGATGGCTAAGAGGTCCAAAAATGTACTGTGCAATTGTAGCATACGACATTAAGAATGCCTTTAACTTGGCAAGATGGAGTGACATTCATAAGGCACTCCACCAAATCAATGGACTTAAGTACTTAAAAAGGATAATATCTGAATATCTCAATCCCAGAACTCCAGTATGCAATACACACAAGGTTCAGTGTTGGGTCCACTGCTGTGGAATATCACATATGATGAGGTTCTGAAGTTCCCCACTCCCTGAAGGAACCAAGATCATACGCTTTGCAGACATTACCATCATCGCCACTGCAAAATTTATACCAGGATATAATAAATGCATTGTGTGACTTGGCCACTATTCCACACTCCATGTTGTAATGCCTATAGGCAATTCTGAAGTGAGGATGGAGGGGAAGGGAGGTTCTGTTTTAGCAAGTAAAAATCTTACACGCTAGGTTGTATGGGGCTACCCAGTGTATTTTGAAGATTTCCACCTACCCTCATAAAATACATGCTTACATGCCTACAAATGCCTGTCCAGACATGCACATCCAAGCACATATATTTCAGAATGGTTATAATGAATGTTCACATCATACACTTTGCCAGCACCAAAATAGTTGGACTGCAAGGTGTTGTATATTGAATAATTTACATATTGTATAAAAAACATAATTACCATACTTATACCACAATTTAATTGACATCACACCAAACTTACACTAATAAGAAATTCCTTCTAATGCTTTCAATTCAATAAAAACATTTTAAAAACTCACCTGAGTCAGAATGATCACAAATTTTTCCCTTTCCACCATCTGATTGGTTCCCGTGTTTGTTAAGAGTGGCAGCCAACTCTCGAACAGAGCGTTTCTCTGCACATTGCCCTGTGATTTAAAAACATTAGAATGAAATTTTTACAATTTTTTTCAATATTTGCCTTGAAAATATTTTCTGAATGAATGAATGAAAAGAGAGAATTAAATTTGGAAATAATACCCAGAAGGACACAGATATACATATACCTGCTGAGCCCATACTTGCCACACCTGAATCTGTAGATTCATCAAGTGCATCACCCGAATCAGGAGTGTTAGCTGCAGATGTGTTTGTACTTGAACCATCACTAAGAAGGGAAAATTCCCCTGAAATGCAATTAGGATAAATTAGTTATGAAGCATAATGTAGACAGATAATAAGCAACAGATATATATAGACAGACAATAAACAAATAGATCTGACTTTCTTGTGACTTGTGTGATTATAAAATGGTAATAATTATATTGAAAGACACAGCCCAAATCTCTCTTCCTTAAAGAGCTTCAACTGCTTGGATTCCTCCTTGCAAATGCTCAATTCCTAAAATGTTTTAAGACTAATTTGAAAAGGAAAATTGACCTTTTTATATCATATATTGCCAATTGTCAGTTTTATCAAAGCTTAATCTATAGTTGAAAATCTCTCAACCACATGAAGTGTGAGGTTTCATAATAGCAGTCTTTAAACTATCCAAAAAATGAAAGTTCAAATGAAAATGGTTATCTGCTATTGCGTTAGGTGTATTGTGCTCTATTATTACAGAAAGTTAAGAAAGAGGGGAAAAAAAACAAACAAGAACACACCTCTGGGATTTAAATTCAAGCATGTGGATGACAACAGCATGTGATAGTTATTGGACTAATATGACAAGGTGGAAATCTCTACATTTATTGTGCTACTAGTGGAAGCCAGCAGACGTTCTGCCGTTTGTCTCTCCCTCCCTCCCTCTCTCTCCCCCTCCCACCTCTCAATGTAAATGAAACAGGTAATGTTTTACACTTGACTGTGGTTGCCGTTAGCTACAATGGTGAGTGTTCCCCTCGCTTCCTGCAGATGGCACGGTTGCTGGTACACAGCTGACCATTAAAAAAGCTGTTTTCTCACAGTCATGGGTAAGTTACTAACGTGCAAAATAGATGACAACAATCTTTGAAGCAGGTTGAATATCATGTCAAAATTTGAATTCAATCAGTGCAGAACTTTTTGAATTTTTGAAATGTATACAAACCAACATTTTTAATACATACACATTAATGAATTCTTTACGTTGTGGTGATTCTTACATACTATGACTCAAAATTACATGAAAACTATTTACATTTTTTAATAAACGTACATGAAATTATTGTAATATCTAATATTTAGGAAATTATTGCATAAAGAAAGAAATATTCAAATAATTCTAGAAATATTCCAATTCCACTTGGCCAGATTTTAATTTTGCTTGCATTTTTTCACTTAAAATGTAGTATTTATTTCTCCACCAACTGTCCCCATAAAAGTCTTGTTGATCAAGGGAGGAGTGCATTAATGATTGAGGAGCAGGATCAACTTAACGCCTTCTCCTATTCCCCCAGCTCCTTTATGTACAGTTCTTAAGTGGCAATCTTCACGATTTTTGCACTGTTTTTGGTACTAACTGTGTAGGTCTCTTCATCACCTGTACCAATCTTAAAGATCTTTGCAATGACATTGACACACTGAAACACTCTCCTTATCTAAGGGACCTTCCAACTGGATTTTAACATAGAAATCTTGACCTTTAATTTTGGGCCAAATCCAATACTTTTCCTATGTTCACATAATAAATACTGCTGCACTCTTTTCTGTGTTTTGAAAGCTCCCCTACCATTAATTTGGACTGAATATAATAACATGATTAAACAGAAAATTCATTATTATTTCAGCACAATGGGAAATAATGCAAAACTAGTGGACCTGAGAATTAAGAATAACTATGTATTAACTACACTTTAACTAATTATTAACTACATTTCAACTACTTCTATTAAAAAAAAAAAAATAAATAAATAAAAATCAACGGAAACAGCCATATTTTCTTTTCTTAAAGATGTCGCCTCATCATTGGATCAAAACGAGGCACCTATTGGATTATTTTTAGATCTCTCAAAAGCTTTTGACGTCATTGATCATGACACTTTTTTAAAATTTAAATTTAAGTAGTTTATGACTTAGTGTAGGGATCACAGAATTTTGAAAATGTGCACACAATTCACTTTTCCCCATAGCACGTCATATGCAGTTTGAACTGTTGATGTAAAATAAATAAATAAACTACGCATTAACTACACTTTAACAATCAAAGTTTGTTCAAAGTTGAGTGGAGCAACGGTACAAGTGAACAGTTTGCCCTACGTGATTAAATGATTATTGTCCGAAGTTTTGTTTCATTCTCTGTGCACAATTTGGTTATTGCTTGTCCTGTTTGGTCACACACTTCATTTATTGGCAACTATCAGACCCTGCAATGCTTCACTATTGCAGTGTGTTAAATAAATACAATTCATTTTCAAAATCATTTTATTAAATGATGATTAACTATGTATTAACTACACTTTACTATATTACACTACACTTTAAAAATCAAATATTTAAATAATGTTGAGCACCGCCAGTGTTTGTTTCAGACTTTCAGCATTCTAGATCACATCTTCAATGTTATTTGATATTAAGGGTTGAAGCGAGACATGTAGTTCAAAAAGATATTCACAGATCGCACTTCAAGCAAGGTCCTCTGGGAAAGCCATAGAGCTCACCTTATCGATTAACTTTGTAAACAAAAATGCCCTCACACGTCCGATTCAATTCAAACCACTCTTTAAATACTCCTGATACTAATAAAAACAAAGTTTGAAAATTTCAGCAAAATCAGTCAAAGTTTTGGTGCTGGAATGGTACTGGTACTGGATACATTAGCAATGAAACTTCAATATTTTAAATTAGACAGGAACAAAAGGCGTCTTTACCTGATTTGCGATCTCCTGCCATGGACCACGGTCGAGGCTTTGGTGCAATAGGTGGGGGTGGTTTGCCTTTGATAATACACTGTTTGCTTCCACAACAGGAATCTATGAAATTAAAAGAAACTTCAATTACCAATGAACTACAACAAATTGTTATGTTTGGGTTACACAGTATATAATTACAAAGAGCAGTCAGAAAGTAACAGAATGAATCAAATGGTAGATTTGTACATAATGAAATAAATAGGAGGTAAAGAGCAGAGGAGAGGTGTGCGTGTTTCTAAAATTATTGTAGAACATTGTAAGGCTGTTCAGATTCGTTTTCTTCAATAGTTAAGGAACCTTTTTAAAGTTTCACATACTCATTAATCTGGAAGAACAATTTAGAAATCTGAAAAACTATCCAACTATACAAGTCTGATTAATTTGAACAAGTAATACAGAGGCATGTATTTACAAGCAGATTGAAAAATGTGTTGTCTCTTTTCTACCTGATTACATGGAAGAATGTTCACCTTCAATTCCCTATGAATTACAAATGACACTAGCTCAAATGCTTTTGTAATTCACCCCTATGTGAAACTTCACACATGTGTACTGATAACCTGTGTTGAAATATATGGCTTTTACTGTTAATTTTTGTTATCTTAATTTATTTTACATTTAATTAGAACATACAGAAAACTAGTAAAATCTTACATTGAAACATTGTTCCTTGAATGAATGAAACTAATATTTTTCAATACATATACCGTATTTACACAAATAAAAGCCAAGGTGTTTTTCTAAATATATCAGTCATAGTATACATATCACTCATAAGATAGCAGAGAATAAAATAAAACAAAAAGAAAATATATGAGAAAAATTGAAATAATTCAAAAGAAAAGACCATTGTAGATTAATGACCATGAAGTAGAAATGAGAAATGTGTATCACAGGATTAGGTCAGAATGAATTAGGACTAATTATGCAATAGGCTGCAATTATTTCATTCACGAGTTATAAATCAACGATGAATCTTTGATTTAGTATGTCTACGTAAATAATTATTCAGTTTGGTTCATTACTACATTGTCATAGCAATCACACAGTACCTACAACTTTATACTATATAATATATCTTCTTTCCTCATACACCATGTAATTAATTTATATTCTTTATCAGATTTTTATAATAATTATTATATAGAATTGGATGTAACATGTCAGTACTTCCTCAGTTTTGAGCCTATTTTCTTCTTACTGGTTATGTAATTAAATGCTTGCCTGACCAGATGCAGATGTTTTGAGTGACTAAAGTACGAGGCCCTGCTCGCACAACTGAATCACAGAATTTTCATTCACATGCTATGATGCCTTGGCATGAGGTGGACATGGGTGGGACCAACACTTGCACTGTAACCACTCCATGTGGAGTTGTGTTGGAGTCTTCCTACTATGTTTGTGAGAAGTTGTAACCATTTGTACATCTTTTTAGTAAGGTTAGTACGGTTTGTGATCATTATGTACGGTATGCTATTATGTTGTAAACACCATTTGCAAATCAATAATGTTGTTCTTATTTTTTTTTTCCACCGGCCCTGAAGAAGGAATAAAAATATTGTGAAACGTCAGCAATCCATGTTTTAAGTATCTTAATTCATTCTGACCAAATCCTATGATCTACATTTCCCATTCCCACAAAAGTAAAATATATCAGTTAAATTAACATAGAAAAAAGCAATAACAATTCTTTTAAGACTTCATATAAGATTCTTAATGGTTTTAGACAAGCATGAAGAGGATACAACAAAATAATCTATTTCATTACTGTATTTGTTTAGTGTAGAAGCTAATCTATTGAAGTTGTCATTTACAAAATTGTAAGTTATGCCACTTTTAACAAAGAATGTTTGTTGGCCTCTAGTGGTTATGTTGAAAGTTGATACAGTTAATACAATGCGTAAAAAGATAAGATTAGAAAATACTCATCTCTTGCCAAAATTTGGAATTTCAAACATATTATAATAAATGGAGTAATCAAGACAGAATCTTGGAAAAAGCTTATTACAGTAAAATTTGCTCAATGCGGAATCTGTAGGGACCAGTATTTTTTCTGTATTAGACACGATTCTGCCTTAAGTAATGTAATACTGAATAGTTTATGTTTGTCTGGACCACAATTTATGTTCACATTACACAAACTTCCGCACTGAGCAAGTTTTACTGTATTATGGTAAGCCAAACTATGCATCACCCAATGCTAAACTTTTTCCAGGCTATTTAATGACTTCAGAATATAAAGGGACCAAAATATTCAAGTTTGTGTCAAACTAAGGAATTATATAGTGATTTTAAAGTGTTGACAGAGCAAAATTGGAAAGTGTTACACAATGTAAAGCCCAAGGCTCTTAGGACATTATGGACGATGTGGTTAATGTGCTAGAGTTATGTTTCCTATCAAAAATCACTCTGAGATCCTTAATGATATCTACAACCGGTAAATCAAATGTATTTTAATCATATGAAGAATGAAAGGTGTCTCTTTTTCTTGTAAACATAATAGCTAAGTGTGAAGTGAGATGGGGTATCAGGGTGAAATGAGATGTTAGGTTTACGCCAGTTGTTCAGTGCTGACACGTCATGTTGTAATTTAAAGGCATCTTCCATGTTGGAAAAAAACTACAAAACATCTTAGCATCATCAACAAAGAAAAGATTATTACTATTCTTAAGAAATGTTGGAAAATCGTTAATGAATAGTATGAAAAGAGGGTCTAGATGATACCCTTGCAGTAACAGTGTAGGAACAGTATAGGATATGGTACTAATACCAAACTTTTCAACTATTGATTCTCAGCATGTGAATATTTGAATGAATGTTTAAGTATTTAAACAATCGATTGTCTAGTATGTGAATATAAGTCCTGAGAACTTCCAATTCATTGCCCTTCAAATTTATCAATTCAAACAAAGTTATTCTCAGTATGTACTTTTTTAATTGTTTGAGTGACACACTTATCACAACACAAGAGCAATTTCAAATGAAACTTAAGGAAAATGTTGGGAGATATTTTATCCTTCAACAGAACAGAGTAGCCTCTCTAAGTAACAAAAATTATAAAATCAGTTGTAGAAAGTTTAAAAATACCAGCTTCTGTTCGAGGTTCTCGAGAAGCACCAGCTCGCAACACTGGACTCTTAGAAATCTCTTTAGGCATGGCTGCTGGAGGAGATCGTAAAGAGTCAGCCAGACCAGTTGCTCGCAGTCGGGTAGGTCTCGCTGTAGGGGAAGGAGGTCTGTCTCCACTGTTGCTTTCACCAAAACTCTGCAAGAAATGTACAAATATAAAGTATCACATAAATAAAAAATTAATTGCCTTTCTTCTTTAATGAATTGCTTTTAACAAATCTTTTGATGGATATTGCAGTAATTAAAATAAAATGAGAAAAAGTGAAAATGAAAACTCAATCTCCTATTTATGCAACTTCCTCATAATTTTGGAAAAAGAAAAAAAGAGAAAAAGAAAAAGACAAAGAAGAACGAGTAAAAGAAGAAAAAGAAAAGGAAGAAAAAGGATTGATTGAGTTTAAGGGCACTTCAACAACTAAGGTCATTAGCGCCCGTGTCAAATTATTTTAACACCAGTACACAATATTGCAGTGCCAAGCTAAAAAAGGAAAATTAAAATTTTTAAATGGAAAGCAAAGTAAAACTGAAAAGGAACGAATCCAAATAAAAAGGTTTGGCAGAAAAGAACCAGATAGTTACTTTAAAATCTTGGACTAAAAGCCAATAATTGGCATTATCATCTTCTCTCAGATAAGTCTGTAGAAGTAAGTTTTTCATAAAAAGCTTGCAGAGAGAAGATTCACCGTTTCTAAGAATCTCCGCTAGGGAGCTAGCAAGATAGCTAGGGAGATAGCCTTTGGCGGCTATCTCTTATCTTACCACAGTGCAAGAGAACACACCCCACGGTAAGGTCTATTTTGCAGTATTCGCATATAGGGGATGGGTCCCCGTGGAGGAGATATCAATGCAAGAAATGACAATGACCAATCCGAAGGCGTAGTAAAATGATCTCCTCACGCCTAGCATCACGAGATGAGGAAGATCAAGGATTTATGGGATCTTTGATTCTCATGAGCTTAAAATCTGAGTTCTGCCACTCTTTGCCATTCACTGAGGATAGAGTGTTTGATAAAGAGCTTAGTGTCTTCCGTGGGGACTGTAAAGATGTCTAATTCTCTTTAATTTGTGGCGGACTTTGCTGCCTGGTCAGCAATTTCATTTCTTCGTATTCCCACGTATTGTCCAGGGACCCAACAAAAGACTAAAATATAGCGGCGGACCAATAGATGATGGATTTGGTGTTGGATGGTCATTGTCAGCGGGTCACAAGACGTGAAGGAGGAGATGGATTCAAGAGAACTTTTGGAATCACTGCAGATCACTACTTTCCTTAATGACATCGATACAGCACACTTAAGTGCCTCCAAGAGCGCATATTTCTCTGCAGTACAGACGCTGCACAAAGAGTCCAATCAAAAACCTCGCGTGGCTCGACTGCAGTAGAAGGCACATCTAACTTTGCCGTTTTGGGAGGAGCTATCAGTGTAAATGAAGTAATGGCCAGGATACATAGATTTTATCGCCTCAAATTTCAATAAGAATGTACTGGGGGGAGTTAAGGATTTAGGAAGGTTAGACAATCTAAGATCTATTATGGGTCGGTGTAGTTTCCAAGGGGAAACATGGTTTCTGATGCTTTCACAGGGTTGGGCAGTTTTATATTAAGCTTCTGTAAAAGCATACAGAGACTGACTCCTAGGGGATGGGATAATGACAGTCTAAGTGAATATGAAGTCAAGTGGGTTTGTGGCATGACTGCTTGGCGTGAGGGAGTATCAATTTTGGATAATTTTACACCATATGAGGCAATCAAAATATGTCGCCTTCGGCTCAGAGATGGTTCTCTAGCCTTGGCGAAGAGGCATTCGATATGACTCGTGCGGTAGGCACCTGTACTAATCCTTATAACAGCATTGTGTACGGTATTTAATGGCCGGAGGGTTGATGGAGACGCTGACCAATACACTATGCATCTGTAATCCAAGATAGGGCAGATGAGGGTTCTATACAAACACAAAACACACACAAGATCTGCGCCCCAAAAGCTACCAGTAAGAGTGCAAAGGAGATTTAAAGGTGATACACATTGGCCCTGAAATTTACGGATGTGTTTTTGCCAGGTTAAGCTCTTGTTGAATGTAAGCCCAAGGAAGGTTGCGAATTCAACAAACGGAAGTTGCTGTTCCCAAGAAAAAGGTCGGGGTGATTATGGAAGTGATGAATTCAGCAGAAGTGCATGCAGTTGGTTTTAGAGGTGGAGAACTTGAATCCTGTTTGATCGCTTCATTCCTGCAGTTTGTTGAGCACAAGTTGTAGCTGCCTCTCAACAACTTGCATGCTCTTGGAGGAGCAAAAAATGGCAAAATCATCAATGAACAGTGATGCCTTCACAGGCTCCTGGATTACTGATGTAATACTATAGATAGCAATAGCAAACAGAGTGACCCTCAGAATCGATCCCTGGGGAACACAGTTTTCTTACTGGTGACTAGAGGATAACATGTCACCAAGGCGAACATAGAAAGATCTTGACGAAAGAAAACCTACTAGAAACAAAGGGAGCCATCTCATAAGGCCCAAAGTATGCAAGGTGTGAAGAATACCGTACCTCCTGGTGGTGTCATATGCTTTCTCTATATCCAAGAAAATTGCTACCAAGTGCTGACGTAGGATGAAAGAAGTGGAAATCTATTTGACAAGGATGACTAAGCGGTCCATAGTTGACCTGTGTTTCATGAAGCCACATTGGAGAGGTGTAAATAGGTTTTTTTGTTTCAGGAGCGAGACCAGACATGTATTTACCATTCACTCTAAAAGCTTGCACACACAGTTCCTGAGCGAGATTGGGCAGTAACTTGAGGGTGTTGTTCTGTCCTTTCCTTCTTTAGGGATTAGAAGAACGCTGGCTTCCCACCAAATACTTGGTACTGCATGTTCAGCCGAAATCTTGTTGAAAATACTGAGGAGAAAGGAACAAACGTTTTCAGGTAGGTGTTTCAACATTTGATTATGTATCTGGTCTCGTCCTGAAGCAGAATCTTTCGCAAAAGCGTGGGCACAGGAGAATTTGTCCATGTAGAAAAAGGCATTGTAATCTTCCTCCATGCAACTCGAGAAGTCTAATTTGGAGTTTTCCATTTTTCTTTTCATTTATTGAAAGCTAGGAGGATAACGTATGGGGCCGGAGAAGTGCTCGTAGTGAAAAGCCATTTCTTCAGCAATGGAGAGGTAAAGAGATTGCCATTTACTAGAAGCCCTGAGGTAGACGGTGAAGGGAGTCTTCCACTGATCTGTCGGACACTACTTTAGGGGATGTACGGCAAGAGAGTGATGAGATATAAGCTCTCCAGGTTGCAGCCTTACTTTCCCGAATGGTCAATCTAGTTCTGGCTCAGGATCTTTTATAATTTATTAGGTTATCCATGATTGGGAACCCACTAAGTTTTGCCAATGCCCGCTTCCGATCACGCACCGCAGTGGCACAGTCGGCATTCCACCATGGCACAGGGGAATGTCGTGGGTGACCCGACGACTTCGGGATGGAAAATGAGTCTGCATGAAGAACGGCGTCAGTAAAATGGGCAACCATAGCATCGATATCGTTTGAGCAATATTAATTTTTCTTTCTTGAAATCCCACTCAGCTCGGTGGATTAGTCAACAAGGAGGGCAGGCAACATTCAGGTTGGGAATACTGAGGTTGACCAGAATGGGGAAGTGGTTTTCTGCCATGCAGGCTGACAAGGACAGTCCACTTGAAGATTGTTGAAAGAGAGGGACTACAGAGAGCTAGATCTATGGATGAGAAAGTATTTGAAGCTACGGAGAAATGTGTGCTTTTGCCAGTATTTAGAAGAATTATGATTTGGTTATCAATGATATTTTCAAGTTCGTTGCCTCTCAACCTTGTGCTACCCCAGGTGGGATTGTGGGCGTTGATGTCCCCCACAGTAAGAAAAGGTGCGGGCAACTGAGAAAAAACGTTTTCCAGTTCTATCTGTGATATTAGTCCAGGCGGGATATAGAAGTTGCAAATAGTAATAGAAATAGCGCGAAAATTCACACAAACACGAGATATCTCAAGAGTGGTTCGTATGTGTATTTCTTTAGAGATCAGGGAGTCTGTGACAAAAGTGGCGACTCTGCCATGGGCGCGGAGGCCATCATCAATGTCTTGCCTATAGCAACAAAAGCCGCATAGAGAGAGGGAGTGCTCAGAACGGAGATGTTTCCTGCAGGCAGATAACCACAGGTCTATGCTGAGACATTATTAGATTTAATTTGTCCAAACAGGTACAAAAGCCATTTAGGTTCCACGAAAGGAGAGACATAGTTTCTGAATGGTAGGTTTCTTAGTTTCTAGGGGCGTTACATATTGGGTTTCTTTTTCTTCTTTTTTCTCCTCTGTTGGAGAGTGATATACTGGTTCGTGCTGAGTTTGTCGTTCCCTGCAGAGTCATCTTAACTACTGCTAGAGAAAGTCGCATTTGTTGGGACACCACGGTCCCTTGATACAGGAGACCCAGATCTAGAAATAGGGCCTGTTGGTCTCGGTTTCTCTCGATGCGTTTGTGTGTTTTTAGAACTATTTATACCTTTGGTTTTCTGATGGGACCAGATATTTGGATTGATTGATTGATTACTTGGTGTTTAAAGGGCGCTTCAAGGTCATTGGCGCCCATGTCAAAGTATTTAAAAGGGTAGATTAAGTAAGTTTGCAAAAGCAACTTGCCCGCTAATTAAAAGCATGAACATTACTTAAAAAGGGCATGAATCCCGCAATAGTGTACGACTAAATAAGGCAGAAGGAAAATATAACAGACTCGTAAAATGTATCATAAAATGTAAAATTGGCTGTAAAGGGGCCACAAAACAAACTACATAAAATATTGTCCATGTCACTCAAATTAAATTACGTATTCCACTTTCTCTCAAAAAACAAAAGAGTTTTGAGAGTGCAGAATCGTCGTCCCCAAGCACCTCCCGTAGCGAGTTGCCCAGGCTATGCCTTCGTCGGCTGTCATCAAATTTTGTGCAATGCAGCAGGACGTGTTCCACAGAAAGAACCGTCCGGCATGTGTCACAGATGGGAGGACTTTCCCCTCGAAGGAGGAAACTATGGGAAAAGTGGCAGTGTCCAATACGAAGGCGGGTTAAAATTACTTCCTCGCGCCTACAGAAGCGGGATGAGGAGCGCCAAGGATTTACGGAATTCTTAATCGCGCTAAGTTTAAAAGTAGTATTGTGCCACTGTTTGCCACGCTCTAAGTACGGATCGTTTCAACGAAGCCTTAACATCCGACAATGGTACAGCAGGGATGTCAATGTGTATCCTACGGGTCGCTGATTTCGCCGCTCGGTCGGCCAGCTCGTTCCCTGTGATGTTCACATGGCCTGGAACCCAACTAAGGACCAGGTCATAGTGGCAAGACCGAAGACGATGAATGAGGTTCTGAACTGATTTTATCAGGTAGTCTGACGACGGGCGTGAGACAGCTTGAAGGGAGCTGAGAGAGTCAGAACAGAGAACAACACGCCGCAGCCTCGCTGACTCGATGTATTTCAGGGCTTCCAGAATTGCATACATCTCGGCAGTAAATATACTGTACTGGGAATGTAGTCGATATGATTTGGTGGTCTTGATACAATAAAAACTACATGCCACTGCATCGTTGCACGATGAACCATCCGTATATAAGAATAGATGGTCGGGATAGGCCTCCCTCATAGCCTGAAACTGCATCTGGTAAACCAGAGGACTAGCGATATGTTTGGAAAGATTGGAGAGTCTGAGGTCAATATTGGGGAGCAGAAGCTTCCAAGAGGGGATCAGGTCGCTTGGGGGCTTTACAGGAGTGGGAAGTTCGACATTAAGTCCCCGCAAAAGATTTCTTAATCGTATACCTGGGGGCTGGGGTAGTGATGTTCGAAGTATGTACGATGATTCATATTTTGGGTGGATAATAATTCGGCGGCACGGATGGCTATGGAGACCCGACACTTTAGCTCCATAGGACGATAATAGAATAGCTCGCCTTCTTTCCAGGGATGGCTCCCCAGCGTCAGCTAGAATGCACTCAATTCGGCTGGTGCGGTATGCACCTGTTGCAAGGCGGATACCAGCGTGGTGAATGGTGTTAATGGGCCGAAGAGTGGAAGGGGCTGCCGAACCATACACTTCACTACCGTAATCCAAAACTGAGCGGATGAGTGATTTATATAACCGCAATAGGGTAGTGCGGTCGGCTCCCCAAGACGTACCACTCAGCAGTCGAAGAAGATTGAGGGGGGAGACGCATCTCGATTTTAGTGTGCGGATGTGAGCACGCCACGTTAGGGACTTGTCAAACGTAAGTCCCAAGAACTTGGCAGAGTCGGCGAATGAAAGCGGATTCCCTCCCAGGTAGAGAACTGGATCGCTGTGCAAGTGATATATTCGGCAGAAGTGTACACCAGTAGATTTACTAGGCGAGAATTTAAAACCTGTTGACAAGCTCCATTCATGGAGCTTGTTGAGCACCAGTTGGAGTTGCCTCTGGATCACACTGATGCTACTGGACGAACAATAGATGGCAAAATCGTCCACAAACAGCGATGCCTTTACTGGTTCTCGCACGACCGACGCTATACTGTTTATGGCAATGGCAAACAGAGTGACACTTAGCACCGACCCTTGGGGAATGCCGTTTTCGAGAGGGTGACTGCTAGACAGTTTGTCACCAATGCGAACTCGGAATGATCTGTTCGATAAAAAATTTTGGAGGAATAAGGGGAGCTTCCCCCTTAATCCCCACGAGTGCAGGGTTCGCAAAATGCCATACCTCCAGGTGGTGTCGTAGGCCTTCTCTATGTCAAATAGTACGGCCACAAGGTGTTGTCTCAGGACGAAAGAGGTTGATATTTCGGTTGCCAAAGTGACAAGATGGTCCAAGGTTGACCGGTGTTTCCTGAAGCCGCACTGGATTGGTGTGAGCAGGTTTCTGCGCTCCAGGGTCCAGACCAAGCGCTGGCTTACCATCCGTTCCAATACTTTGCACAGGCAGCTGGTGAGAGCGAGAGGTCGGTAGCTCGATGGCAACGACCGATCTTTTCCGTCCTTCAAAGCTGGAATGACTATGGCTTCTCGCCATTGAACAGGAATGGTGTGCTCTTCCCAGATACGATTAAACAAGAGGAGAAGGAATTGCATTGCCTCATCAGGAAGATGTAGCATTAGATTATGTATCCCATCAGGACCTGGGGCAGTTCTTTTCGCCAATGCAAGAGCGCAGCGCAATTCCGACATGGAAAAAGGGATGTTGTAATCGGCAGTCTCTCTGGAGGAGAATTCCAGCGGACGGCTCTCCATCCTCTCTTTGATCAAGAGAAAATCAGGAGCGTAGTTCGCCGAGCTTGACATCTGTTCATAGTACGTGGCAAGTTCCTCTACAATCTCATCTGGAGAAGTGATCATTTCACCATTTTTGAGAAGACATGGCACCGTGTTTGGAGAAGAGTGTCCTTTTATCTGGCGGATTCTTCTCCATACCAGGCGTGGTGGCGTGTGGCAGTTCAGGGAGGAGACGTATGCTCTCCACGATTCCTTTTTGCTCTCTACAATTATTCTCCTTGCCCTCGCCCTACATCTTTTGTATTCAATAAGGTTGTCCACAGTTGGATAATGTCTAAGACGTGCAAGTGCCTTTTTTCGAGCGCTGACCACTCTAGAGCAGTCCTTATTCCACCAAGGCACAGGGATGTGTCGTAGACAGCACGCAGACTTCGGGATTGCAATGGTGGCTGCGCGAAGAACGGCGTCAGTGAATTGGGCGACTAAGGCATCGACGTTACTTGAACGGTTCTCTGGAATGTTTATTTCCTCGCTGAATGTATTCCAGTCAGCTCGATGGATTACCCAGCGAGGTGAACGGGTAGCGTCTAAACTAGGAATATTGAAGCGTACCATGGTAGGAAAGTGGTCACTCCCATGTAAGTCATCAAGAACAGTCCACTCTAAGATGGTAGATAGAGATGGACTGCAGAGTGCCAGATCTATTGACGAGAAAGTGTTTGACGCTGTGGAAAAATGAGTATTTTCCCCAGAGTTCAGAAGAATTAGGTTCTGCTGGTCAATAATATTTTCGACAATAGTACCTCTGGGACATGACCTCGTGCTACCCCAGGCGGGATTGTGGGCATTAAAGTCACCCACAATAAGAAAAGGGGCGGGCAGCTGAGAAACAACTTCTTCGAGTTCCTCTTGTGACACGGCTTGGCCAGGAGGAATGTATATATTGCACACCGTCAATGAAAAGGACGGCAGATATATACGGACGCATACAGTTTGAAGGTCGGTTCGAACGATATGTTCCTCAGAAAACAGATGGTCTCGGATAAGAACCGCGACACCTCCGTGAGCACGAAGTCCGGCATCTTGGTCAAACCGATAGGTTTGAAATCCGCGCAGGCAGAGGGGGTGGTTAGGAAGAAGATGGGTTTCCTGGAGACAGACTATAAATGGTCTGTGGCGGGAGAGTATGAGCTTCAATTCTTCTAAATGTATGCGAAAACCGTTCAAGTTCCATGAGAGAGCCATTTAAGGAAATTATTATTTCTTTGGAGCCTTCTTTTTCTTTCTCACCTTCGTAATAAAGGAGCTCTTGAGGTGCTCCTCATCAACAGCAGAGTCGTCCTGACTGCTGCTGGATAAGGTCGCCTGTGTCAGGGGGATGTCCCGGTGTTTTGACACAGGTGACCGAGATCTAGAAGGGTTGGAAGATCTTTCAGTGTGAGTCTCGGCAGTGGGAGGAGGACGAGACTTCGGCGACGAATTTTGAGTTGGTGTCGATTTCTGATTGGAATCTGTTTCTATAGGGGGCTCAGTAGAAGTTTTCGGTGGCTGGAGTTTTTTGCTGTTTATTTTGTATTTGGTTGGTATAATAACTTTTCCCCCCTTGGATACAGGCCGTATCTTCAGGGAAGTCTATAGGAGCAACCTGGCAGGAGAAATGCGCTGCTGGGACTGGAGTGCATTGGGTTTGGCAGCTCACGGTTACCACCGGGGGCCTAGCTTTTAAAGTGCTGGAAAAGGATCGTGACATGTCTACTGGATTCCTTGCTTGGAATCGACGCTTCGCCTCAGGGAAAGAAACTTTTTCTGTCACTCGTATCTTTTGGATTTCCCTTTCACGGAGATAGATTGGACACTGGTTGAAATTGGCTGCATGGTTGCCTTCACAGTTAAGACAGTGCGGTGGTCTGTCGCAGGGTTGTGGGTCGTGCGCTGGTGTTCCGCACTTCCCGCATACTGCGCTAACCGACATGCAGCGTTGCTGAGTATGACCAAACCTTTGGCAGTTGAAACAGCGCAAAGGGTTCGGAACATATTGTCGCACACGGAGGTTGTAAAAACCAGTACTTATTTTTTCTGGAAGGGACGGACGGTCAAATGTAAGGATCAGGGTCGAAGTGGGGATTAATTTCCCCTGCTCCTTCCGTCTGATCCTATACACTTCAGTGACTCCAAAACTCTCAAAGAAGTTCGACAGATCTTCATCACTTTCAGAAGCAAAGTCCTCGTGGTTTACCACGCCTTTGCACAAGTTCAAAGTCGGGTGATTCGTGACTACCACCTGGATGCCGGCAATCTGCTTGGTTTTTTGAATTTTTCCAATTTGTTCGTCGGTGCGTGCTTCAAAGAGAATGGTACCATTTCTTTGTCGCACGACCGCTTGGAGCTTACCAAACTCGTCTTCAATGGCTCGCGCCAGACGGACAGCACTTATGCTTTTAAAAGTTTTCCCTTCCTCGGCGCATGCCATGAGGAGGAAACGGGGCTTCTTCGGTCGATCATCTTCTTTTGCGAAAAAACTATTCAAATCGATAGTTCTATCAAAACATCTCCTCTTCCTTGCGGAGGAGGGCGGGGGGTTTATTTTCTGCTCAATAGAGTAGAAGACGATTCATCTCCGTGCTCCCCCACCCACCATGGAGTCCAACAAGGGGACACCCCACTGGGGTGCCAGGGTTGGCACAGAGATATAGTAGGGAGATGTCACAGCGCTGCCCCGCCGTGAATCCCCCCGCTCACCCTGGAGTTCAGTACAAGACCTAGTCCCAGCCGGTTGATCGGGAGTGGGTTAGGTCCCGACCGCCCGTCTAGAAGAGTCCGTAGCCAAAGCAAGTGTATCGAGACCTACAAGGAATGTTCCCCAAAATACGTAAGAGCACGTATTCCTGGGTGCCAAGAAAAAAAGGAGCACGAGGAGAGTAATTGGGAAACAGACAGGCCCCTCAACCGCCAGGACATACATTCCCTCCGACACGGGTCGCCATGCACGGCAAACACATGGGTGGGCGTTCAGCATACAGAGGGGGCCAGTGAAATAGAAGAGGGAGAAGAAAAGAGACAGGATGGTATAGAAGCATGAGAATGTACAATGGGGAGAAGAAAAGCGACTTGTGAAGGAAAGGAATACTTGAGAGCCCTCTCTGTATCCCCCCGTCAGGACGTGGACCAACCCACCTCGACGGGACCAGATATTTGGAATCTGCATCTCCGCCAAAGTCTTCAAAGGGCACCTGACACGCAGCATCACGCACAGAGGTAGCTTTAGGTGTCTGGATTTCAGAATTTAATTTCTTCTGTTGACCCACAGTGTCAGCAAAACTTCGGACCATGTCCACAGGGTTTCGCGTCTGGTACCGACGTCGTACTTCAAGAAAGGGAACTTTCTCTGAGACCCTGATCTTCTGGATCTCCGTTTCTTTCAAGAAGATGGGGCACTGGTTCAAATTCGATGGGTGCTTCCCAGAACAGTTTATGCACCTTACAGCTGTGGAGCAGTTAGAATCATTACATGACTCCCTACCACAGTGCACGCAGACTGCGGCGCTCATGCTTCGAGGTTGCGTATGGCCAAACCTCTGGCATTTAAAGCAGCACAGAGGATTTGGAACATACTACCTGACACAGAGATTGTAAAAACTGCATATAATTTTTTCTGACAGAGATGGACGGTCAATGGTCAGTTTCAGCATTGAGGTAGGGGTGAGTACCCCATTTACTCTCCGCTGGACCGTGTAGATGTCAGATACACCATAGGGCTGGAAGAAGGTTTACATATTTTCTTCCATTTCTGAAGCAAAATCTTTTATGGTTCAGCACACCCTTGCAGAGGTTTAAGGTCGGGTAGGCGGACACATGCACCTGGAGGCCAGCTATTCCCTTTAGATCAGTGATTTTGTTGATCTGTTCGTTAGAGCGGCATTCGAAAAGGATTGTGTCATTTCTTTGATGAAAAGCTGTCTAAAATTTGCCAAATTTTTCGATTTCTCTTGCGAGTTTGATGGGACTGACACTCTTCATTGTTTCGCCGTCATTTTTACATGACATGACAAGAAAACAGGGCTTAGTAGGTCTAACAGAATCATTTAAAAAGAAACTCTCAAGATTAACGATTTCACCAACAAATCTCTTCTTAACAGAAGAGGGCGGGGTGAAGACTTTTTATCCATGAAGAAGATATCAGATTCACCTCCGTGGTTCCCACCCACCATGGAGCCCAACAAGGGGACACTCTACCGCAGTGCCAGTGTTGCCACGGGGATATAGTGGGGGAATAGCATGGCTCTGTACCACCGTGGAGTTCAGTATAAGACCTAGTCCAAGCCGATTGATCGGGAGTGGGTTTGCTCCCGACCGCCCATCAAGAAGAGTCTGAGGCCAAAGCAAACGTATTGAAGCCTTCAAGGAATGTCCCCCAAAATATGTAAACAACGTATCCCTAAGTGCAAAGCAGAACGTAGCATAAGGTGAGTAATGGGGAAACAAACACTCCTCAACCGCCAGGACACTCCCTCCCACATTCCCTCCGACAGGGGTCGTCATGCACAGCAAACACATGGGTAGGCATTCAGCATACAGAGGGGGCCAGTGAAAGAGAAGAGGAAGAAGAAAAGAAACAGGATGAGCAATGAGAAGAAAAAGGACTGGTGAAAGAAAAGAATACTTGAAAGCTCTCCCTGCATCCCCCATGTCAGGAAGTGGACCGACCCACATCGGCAGGAGGAAGAAAAATAAGAAGAAATAAAAGAAAAACGAAAAGAAGGTCAAATAAAAATGAAATTAATCACCACAAATATTCTGTCTAAAACTTTGTGGTCTCATAGACCACCAGGTAAGAGAAGTTGGAAGGCACTTCACCAGTTAACAGTTAAAATATTAATTTTTAAAAAGCAGGAAAAAACAAGGTACTGAAACTTTTTTTTTCACTTTCTTGAGAAAGTAGTTAAGAGACAAGATAATCAATTAACTGATGTAAAGATTTTGAGAAAGTAAGCTCTTTGAAGGA
Organism: Teleogryllus occipitalis; assembly: GCA_011170035.1. Classification (NCBI taxonomy): domain Eukaryota; kingdom Metazoa; phylum Arthropoda; class Insecta; order Orthoptera; family Gryllidae; genus Teleogryllus; species Teleogryllus occipitalis. The sequence continues at coordinate 83,927 of BLKR01009382.1, forward strand.
CTTTGATACAGATCATTTGGTTTTCCACCCAACATGTATAAGAGTCTATAATCAATCTAGCTTAACAAAAAACCCAACGAATTGGATTTACAAGGCATATAAAATGTAATAGACTTTGGATCATTGTTTCTATGGCAACAAATTCTGTTGAATGTTTTTCAGACACGTGGTCAAGGTTTAAAGAGGCAAATGTTGGTTGTATGAGGGTTGAGACATGTCATGGCAACAATTTCTTTTTTTGTGAGAATGTGAGCATGAGTGACACGCATGCAAGCACAAGCTAAGAACCAAGTGCATGGAAATTTAACGACATACCAAAATTGTATTGCTCATATTTATTAAGGTATTTGAAATGACAGTATTTGCTTTATGTTCCAAAGTATTTTACCATATACAAGTTCACAATACTGAAAAGCATTTCATAAGGCCCAATTAGATAGATGCTTGATTACTGCAAATGCCACTCAGTCCGTACACTCGTAGGCTGTCAAGTGCATTGCTGATAACTGGTCAGCAATTCCCTGCCTTGGGCATTTCTCCCACGGAGAATGGCTATCGTGGTTGAGGAATGCTGCTCGAAACGGGTTATGTTCATCTTGCACGGCAGCAGTGAGACAACTGATTTCACATTGCTCTCCTTGCTAATGGAGACAGTCACAGTGCCATCTGTTGTTATGAACACACAGTAGTACACCCTTTCTTTCACATGAGAAATAAAATTGTGTGATCCGATAACATTTCTTTTAGAAACAAAATAGTTGCTATGATTTCGGCCCCAACTTTCAGTGGTTTCCCGAATATGGTCAAATTTGCTAATGAAGTGGGTTTTGGAACATTTCATGAAAATGATATAACTGCATTCGGTGTTACAAACTGTTTGGTGAAGATTTTTCAATGAGACAACAAAAATGTGGAAAGCACATAAATGGCAACATAATTACAACAATTTTATGATACAAGAAACCGTTATAAGAAAGCTGTTCCATTTTGTAGCACTAGTTTGCGGTTAACGGGAGATCTTAACAAGAACCTGACTAAGAGCTTACCTGCCGTAGAGCTCCCCCTGAATTGCGTTTCTCTGCTCCAACTCGAAGGCGAGCTGCCACTCCAGGTCGTGGAGATGCCCCTTCAGGACCATCTGTAGATGCTGTCTCAGATGCTTTATCTACGAATAAATAGGTTATGTTTCTATTACAAAGAATCAACTATTGCAGTACATCGATAAAATATTATAAAGTAAAAGCTACACCAGTCTTCAGTGCATTGTTAAGATTAACCGATTAACAACCAAAAAGAATACAGGCCTTAGAAATGAATTTTAACCCTTTCCCATATTTCAGAGCTGTATGTCACAAGAAGTACTCCATTTGTCCATAACAGCCTATAGCATTTATTTTATTTATTTTAAAAGAGATTATAACATGCTGCAGACTGTCAGCGGTTCAGAATACAAAGAAAGTTTGTACATTTATATAACGAAATATTTTCATGTCTTTGTGCACTGAAAATTTAGAGATCAATAACACATAAACTTATATTTAGCAGAATAAGTTATTTATATTCTATAAATGCAATAACAATTACATTAATTATTATAGCAACTATTATGATATTAATTAACAGTGCGGCCTACTTTATTTGTGTGTAATACTGTAATAATGTATTGTTGTGATTTATATATAAAGTATGCATTGTAATACATGTAAAGTATATATTGTTATTGTGATGATTTTTCACCAGTTAAAGGAATTTCCCAAATAAACTATATGGATGAATGATACCAACAGTGGGGGAACACAATGGAATTATATGGCAAGTAATAAATAATGAATATATCAGGGAAAGCAGAGTTATTAATAAAGGGAAAAATAATATAATTAGGGGCAAATAGAATATCATATGGACAATTGAGTAATTACCGTGGGTATTTAGACTACCTAATTTACGAAAAGAACCCAAGAATCGATAGTCAAAGAATAACTAAATAAAACGCTTGGGTAGTATTAGCCAAACAGAAATGAAAATGTGTGCGAGGAATGGGTGAACCTGCTTAATAGAACTAAACAAATGGAATTAGGTACAGACGGGCAAGTAGATTCTAACTCCATGATGATCGGATGGTGATGGAAAGTTGTCAAAGATAGTGTAAATTGTTAAATCGACAACATTTCTACCATCAACAAAGGCTAAACCAGGCATGGAAAAGAAGATGCCACAATAAGATTGGACTATGCTGAAAATGGAAATTTAGAATAAACGCACAAGAGCAATGACCAAGTAGGCTGAGGACTCCATGAACAAGAAAGTTATTAAATGGAACAAATCTGAGTAATGTAAAAAGGCCAAGTTTTGGAAAAGATGTAAATAAACTTTCAATTAAAATAATAATAGGTAATGGCCATGCATGCAACGTGAGATTAACAAGAAATATTAAATAACGATGTTATGGTCCCCACCCACCACGGAGCCCAAAAAAAGGGACACTCCATCGGATTGATTGATTAGGTTTAAAGGGCACTTCAACTACTAAGATCATTGACACCCATGTCAAAGTATTTCTAAAATAAATTAAGGTTCTAGTACAAGTGTTGCTGATGTACCTTACCAGCTAATTTAAAAACACGTACATACCCTACAAAAGGAAAGCTTCAATTATGCATAAAAGTTCAGAAACGTAAATCTGGGGCCAGGAAAACATAAAAACATTATTGCCCTTATAGGTCAGATAAAAGGATATTTTTCACTTTCTCTCAAAAAACAAAAAAGCTCTGAGAGCGCGGAATCGTCATCTCCGAGCACCTCTCGTAGAGAGTTGCCCAGACCATGGCTTCATTGGCTGCCAATAAATTTCAAATAATGCAGAAGGACGTGTTCCACACAAAGAACTGCCCTGCATGAATCACAGGTAGGAGGAGATTCACCTTGAATGAGGAAACTGTGAGAAAAGTGGCAGTGTCCGATACGAAGACAGGTTAAAATAACTTCCTCACGCCTAGGTCGGGATTAGGAATGCCAGGAATTAACAGAATCCTTTATTGCATTAAGTTTATAGGTGGTATTGTGCCACTCTGTTTGTCACGCTCTAAAGATGGATAATTTTAAAAAAGCGTTAACATCAGACGATGGTACAAAAAAATGTCAACATGAGTATTCTCCATCCATTCTCCATTGCCGATTTCGCCACCTGGTCAGCCAGTTTGTTCCCCGTGACTCCCACATGACCAGATCACAGTGGTGAGACACAAGGCGATGAATGAGGTTTTGAATTGATTCCGTCTGGTAGTCTGAGGAAGAACGGGAGATAGCTTGTAGTGAGCTGAGAGAATCAGAACAGAGAACTGCTCAGCCCAAATTCACTGACTCTATGTATTTTAGGGCATCAAGAATTGCATACATTTCAGCAGTGAGAATTTAGTCGATATGATTTGGGGACTCTGATACAATAAAAACTACACGCCACTGTGTTGTTGCACGATGAACCATCTGTGTATAAGAATACATGATCTGGATAGGCTACCCTCATTTCCTGAAAATGCATCTGGTAAACAAGAGAACTAGTCGTTTGTTTGTTTGTGATAGTCTGAGATCAATGTTTGGGCAACGGAGTTTCCAAGGGGGAATGGGGTGACTTGGGGGTTTCACAGGGGCGGTAAGGTTAACATTAAGGTCCCACAAAAGATTTCGCAATCTAATACCTGGAGGCAGAGGCAGTGATGTTCGAAGAATATATGATGTTTCATATTCAGGATGGATAATTATTTGGCAACAAGGATGATTAGAGAGTCCTGATACTTTAGCACCGTAAGATATTAATAAAATATCCCACCTTTTTAAGGAGGGCTCACCAGCCTTGGCTAGAAGGCACTCAATTTGGCTGGTGCGGTACGCACCTGTTGATAGACGGATACCAGTGTGGTGAATACTATTAATGGGTCGCAGAGAGGAGGGAGCTGCCGAGCCATAAACTTCACTACCATAATCCAAAACTGAGCGGATGAGTGATCTATATAACCGCAATAGGGTAGTGCGGTCAGCACCCCATGATGTGCCATTCAGCATTCGAAGAAGATTAAGGGAGGAGACACATCTGGTTTGTAGTTCACTGATATGAGCATGCCACGTGAGGGACTTGTCAAATGCGAGTCCCAGGAACCAGGTCGATTCAACGAATGGAAGCTAATTTCCTCCCAGGAAAGGGACTGGATTGCTATGCAAATGGTATATCTTACAGAAATGCAAACAGATACATTTAGTAAGATAGTCTGTTGACGTGCTCCATTCATGGAGCTTGTTGAGCACCATTTGAAGTTGCATCTGTATCACACTGATGCAGCTGGATGAACAATGGCAAAATCATCCACAAACATGCCTGTACAGGATCTCGCACAGTCGATGCTATACCATTGATGGCGATGGCAAACAGTGACACTTAGGACTGATCCTTGGGGGATACCATTCTCAAGAGGGTAACTACGAGAAAGCCTGTCACCCACACAAACACGAAAGGATCTGTTCGGAAGGATGTTTTGGAGGAATAGAGGAAGCCTCCCCCTACATCCCAAAGCGTGCAGGGTTTGCAGAATGCTGTGCCTCCAAGTGATGTCGTAGGCCTTTTCTATATCGAATAATATGGCCACAAGATGTCTCAAGATGAACGATGTAGAGACAGCTGTTGCCAGCGAAACGAGGTGGTCCAAGATCGGCCAGTTTCTTCTAAACCCGCTTTGGATTGGCGTCAACAGATTTTTATACTCAAAGGTCCAGACCAGACGCTGATTCACCATGCGTTCCAGCACTTTGCATACACACCTTGTGAGGGAAATAGGTCGATAACTTGATGGCAGTGATCGATCTTTCACTTCTTTGGGAACTGGGACGATGATGGCTTCTCGCCAAAAGGTAGGGATGGTGTGCTCTTCCCAGATAAGGTTGTAGAGCCGGAGAAGAACTTGCGTGGCTGTTCCGGAAGATGTTGCAGCATTAAGTTATGGATTTCGTCTGGACCTGGTGTGGTACTTTTTGCAATCATCAGAGCAGAACGCACTTCATACATAAAGAAAGGGATATTGTAATCCTCATGTGCTCTGCTCAAAAAATTCAATGCAAAAGGAAGTTAGGAATATAGTTTGTCGAACTCGACATATTTTCATAGAGAGTGGCCAGTGCCTCTGCAATGGCGTCTCAGCTGTGATCATTTGATCATTCTTAAGAAGACCTGGCACTGAGTTTGGGGAAGGGTATCCGTTAATATGACGCACCTTCCTTCATACCAGATGTGGTGGCGTATGACAATTCAGAGAGGAGACACATGCTCTCCAAGATGTGTTTTTACTTTCTAAAATGGTTCTCCTCGCCTTCACTCTGACCCTCTTGTAATCAATGATGCTATCCCCGATTGGATAGTCTTTTAGATGCACCAACACTTTGTTACAAGCACCAACAACCCTTGAGCAATCCAAGTTCCACCAAGGGACGAAAGGGTGTCGCAATTTGCTGGTCGACTTGAGAATTGCAATGTCTGCAGCTTGTAGTACAGCACTTAAAATGTGCTGCCATTTCTTCCACACTGACAAATTCGCCTTCCAATAGACTAACATTCGCTTGGAATGTCAGCCAGTCAGTACGTCGGATACACCATTGAGAGGGGCGTGCCAACCCACAAGCAGGTCCATCAACGTGGACAATAACGGGGTAATGGTCGCTTCCGCACAGGTCATCTAGGATGGACCATTGCAGGATGGTTGCAAGAGAAGGGCTGCAGAGTGCTAGATCGATACATGTGCTTGAATTTGTGGCGACAGCAAAACGAGTTGGTTCACCGGAATTCAGAATAACCAAGTTTGCTGTGTCTATTACCGATTCTAATACACTGCCTCTCGTTCAGGTGCAGGAAGAGCCCCAGAGAGAACTGTGGGCATTTACATCCCTGACTGCCACAACGGAGAGGGCAGTTGGTTTATCAAGTTCAGAAGTTCATGAGCAGATACACTCAGTCCTGGAGGGATGTAAATGGTGCATACAGTGAGTGTGAGGGATGGGAGGTGCACCTGCCCACACACACTGCTTGAAAGGCGGTCTGAAGAGGTACCTCTGTAGACAGCAGCGAATCATGTACCAATGAAGAAACTCCGCCACGAGCACGGAGACCATCATCCACATCAAATCTGTAAGAGGAGAAACCACGAAGAGACAAGGGACAGTGGGGTCGGGTGAGTATCTTGGAGACAGATTATCAGTGGATTGTGACGGGACAACAACAGTTTAAGATCACCCCGTCGCGAGGAGAAACCATTCATGTTCCATGACATGAGAGCCATGCTGGAATTATGTATTGTCTTTTTTCCTCTGACGTTGGGAACCGGATGCGCGAGATTCCTCCCCAATGGGAGTTTCCTCTGAAGACCTGCTGGGTATTGCCAGGGGGGCTGGATGCTCGCTCAGTGCGAGTTTCGGAAGGAGTAATACGTGGCTTTGATGAGCATTTTGTGGCCAGGTCTGAGGCAGATGTGCGTCTGACATCAGCTTCCATTGAAAGAGGATTGGATAAAGGTTTGGTCGACTGCAACGGCTAAGCTTTTCTATCTCTTCTTATATTTAGTAGGGATGATCACTCTCCCACCTTGCAGGGGAGAGGCATCCACAGGGCAGTTCACTGGAGACACCTGACATGCGAAGCTCACCGCTTGAGGAGTAGCTCTTTCCATTTGGCAGACCGCCGCTATCCTCGGTGTCTTCACTTTCACAGAATCGGAGGAGCGAAAGAGCTCAATAGGGTTCCTTGCTTGGTACCGACGTTTGGCCTCACAAAAGAACACTTTATCAACTGCTCTTATCTTCTGGATTGCTCATTCCCTCAGAAAAGTAGGGCATTGCTTATAGTTGGCCACGTGGTCACCTTTGCAATTAACATAATACGGTGTAGTAGCTAGTTCAAGTTCATGCATCGTTCTCCCGCACTTACCGCACACCGGGTTATCTGCCATGCAATGCTGCTGTATAAAACACCGAAAAGGGTTGGGAACATATTGCCATACGTGAAGATGCAGTTTCTATAAAGAAACCGCACGAGATCTTTTGAGGGAGAGTTGGAAGACTGAATGTCAGAATAAGAGTGGAAGTGGGGATTTTTTGCCCATGCTCCCTCCCCTCAATCCTATAGACTTCCGTCACACCCTGGCTCTTGAAAAAGGCGACTAAAGTACATAAAGAAAAGGCGACAAAGGTAAATTCAATGTAACAAATTTTATTGTGTTCAGTGTTTCTCTAGTATTCATACATGTACCTTGTAAATAAATCCGTCTGTTGAATACAAGTTCTGATAAAAATCATTGTTTTCCTTACTGCTTACACTTCTTTTTCCTTTATAATTTTTGTATAAATGCTCAATGTCATAATTATTGTGTATAAAATACAATATAGAGAGAAACATTCCATTTATAAAAAGTGAAATAATTGATCTAATTTACCATATTAAAAGAAATATATAATTTATTCCAGAATTTACTGGTAGATACTGTGTTTGACCACTTAAAAAAATAATTTTTTTTGAAGATAATATTTCGTATATTCAGGTAGGGCAAGAACACTAATCTGTTCAGAAAGCCTTAGAGTTCATTGCCCCAGAACCGTACCATCGTAACGTAGAGCATCTCAGAGCTACGTGGCCTGCACAATAATATTGGGTACCTTTCATTCAGATGGCTCACTAATACACTGCTGGATCATATAACATACACATGGTAGTCAATTTGTAAAAACACCAATTAGATGGATTCATAAATAAAAGCTTTATTCTACAATTGGGCAGACGTTGCCCAGTGGCAGAAAGTAAATGCAGAATTAAATGGCGAGTATAAAATAGTGGAATCACATGATTAATTCGGTGTTGTTATTCCTTTTCCACATTTTCAATTTGAGGTCGAAAGGAAGTTAAGAGAAGAAATAAAACTCATTGAAATAGAATAAATTTAGGCAAAAACTTACCATCGTTTTTATCATCATGACCCAGTAAACGCCTTGCCAGAGGTGAAGCTGTCAATGGAGAATCTCCCTGAGACCGCCGACCAATGAGAGGAGAACATTTTTCTAGATTGTCACTAGAACGAGATCTCGGGGTTGGTTCCAGTAACCCTGACACACCTTTCAATAAAGGGGAACTGCGCAAGGAAATGATTCGTTGAATGCATGTGAACACATTTCAAAATAGTACACAATTATGCCACAATAAACAAATCTTACCTATGACCAACTTCTTTCCGAGTTCCGCAGCCAACTGTACCTCCACCTTTATCATCTTCAGGACCACATTTCCCTGGAGCATTGCATCCTGATGGGCGAGATGAGCGACAATCATCACGTCCCCCTCCAGTACTATGGTTAGGACTATCATCCAAAGGGAATGTATGCGAACTGTGGATAACATAGTGAAGATTGTACTAAAATACCATTTTTTAAACAATTTCTCACTATATTAATTATTACATTCATATTTAAATTTATAGTAAAACAGACATGTTTATATAGACAAAGTTTTCATCAAAAGATTTACAGTCAAATCAAATACTATTGATCTTTCATGATGGTTCTTTAGTTTTAATATGTTTTGAGATGTAGTCTTTTTTTCTTCTTCTTTCTTTTCTCAACATTCTGTCACTATTTCGTTACAACATTCACAACATGCCAAGAACTTGGCATAGAACGTGTCTATATATGGAGTAATCTTCCATTAAACTATACTAGTGATATACTATGGAATACATTATAGTCTGTAGCCTGTGAGTCATGTCAGGAATCATGAAGAGGACCATCAAGTAGCATCTCCGCATATGTGCCTCTTACATGCTCCTGTGTACCTAGCAGCCAGAATTGTGAAGGAATTAGGATAGGTGTAGGGTTTAGGATATTTCACAGCGATTGGACTAGCCTTTGTGAAGCAGCCAAACTCATTTTCTTGAAACAAATTTCACATAGGATTGTCCAGGAATCGAACCCAGACCTCCTTGACAAAAGGCAAGCAACTTCGCTCTTGAGCCATGAGCCACCCTAAAGCAAGATGCAATTTTTAAAGCATAACGCAATTTCTATTATCACCAAGAGGAATTCATATAAATACCCAAACCCAGAAGGATTATATTATCTGATAAAGAACATTTTCTTGAGTTTAACAAAAAAAATTGTATGGATTTGAAAATTCAGTATTCTTTTAAGTAAAAGAATAAATAATATAAACAGCAAACAGTGAATCAGTCATCCTAGAAACATTTCATACATCCTAAAAACATGTGGCAAAATACCATTGATAAATAATTGCAATTGAAATTATGACAATTCTATTCTTTGCATCAGTAAAAATATTACAGAGAACAGTAGTTCAGCAATCTGTGCAGTTCATATTATGGCAATTTTCTCAAACAGTGACTTAACCCGTTTGTCTTAAAAAATTTTAAGACCCTAGTCCAAGAACATGAAAGTGAACATTTAGAGAATGTAGATTTCACAGTCGCATCTAAATGGTATTGATTACGTGAAATTGAGACTGGGCCTTGTAGGGAATGATTAAGAACATTTCCATTTCCGAAGCAAAAGGTGTTCTAAGGCAATGGGTACCCAAAATAACAAACATGCTAACAATAATAAGAAATGATCCAGATTCAAATTATCTGAATTTGAAAGTAAAAAAAGCTTGATTTAAATTCTGCAGGGCAGAAACGTATCAAAATAAACACTTCACATTAGTAGCAAAGAAAACAATGGTTAAAGTCATGGTTTTATTGTTAAATTAAAAAGAATTGATCATGAACAGATTGACTTCCATGTGGCCACCAGTGGCCACATGGTAGTTAATGTAGTAATGAGTAATGCTATATAACACAAAGCGCTTTTTTTCAAAAAGAACGCAAGAGTATGATAACTTCTAAAGTTAACCAAAGGAATTTCCTTAAATGATTGATCTACTTGCAATTTCAAATATTGAATGAAGAAATGTTTCAGCAAGAAGCTTGCATGAAAAGATGAGAGATTTTGGTTTATAAAGAATAACATTAAAGAAACTATTGTTATTGACTTAATCTTTCTGTTGAACAATATTCTTCAGAACAATGCATTACTTTGGTTCAAGGAAATTAAGGTGATTAGAGAGAGAGAGAACACGAATTCTGAAGAAGAATCTAAAGAAATTACTAATGAAAAAGTACGAAGGAAACAATTGAAAAGAAATTGATTTCTTTAAGGACAAATAAAGATATTGAAATTTTCAGCTGTGTTCGTGTTGTTAATGTGTTTTGCTACACCTCCATGTTAATAAAATTAATAATTATGGAGAAATTCTGTATAATTTTAACATCATCGCGTATAGTGAACTAAAAATGTTAGTCCCCAGAAGTTCACTATAACCGGAGTCGACTGTACAAGCAATCTTGAGAAATTATAGAATTTTTTTATACATTCAGTGCAGTATTATTATTTTGTTGGTGCCATATGTCAGCTTCTTTGCGACTTTGGCTTCAGAACAAAAATGTGTTGATTAGAGAATTATTCACACTTTCGGTTTTCTTGTACGAGATACACAATGGATTGATATTACCTTCGAAACCACAGTCGTATGATAACTTACACTTGACTGAAACCAGCAACCCTTAGCAAAGGTCAGTGCCCAGTCAGTTGAGTTACTGGGTGGACATTCAACGCTCAAAGGCATTGGAAATAGATTTTTTAGTGACATCACACAAGTTGAATTGATAAAATACTTTTTTTGCTGGTGTTAAAAATTAACCTGAATGGCAACATTGCGCCAGGAGCCTACTGGAGACACAGACAGGAAGCAAGTAAGCATATAGAGTGGGCTTTGGTGTTCAGTACTCCTTTGATATTCATCTTTGTAGGTAAAAAAAGTTGTGACTACTGAATTTGTATAAACATATTTATTTTGAAGTTATTACTTTTGTCTAAATAATTTTTCATCAGTGTTTTAGATATAATACTATATTTGCTCCTGATAGGCATCCGTGTATAGACTGCACTTACTATCTTTGACACAATAATTTGAAGAAAAAAATCTTCTGTATAAGCCACAGTAAAGTTCGCCAAACAATATGGGATTCGAGCAACTGGGAGGAAGATCGACGTTGATGAGAAGAATTTGGGGTGGTGGATTCAAGACAAAACCGCAAATACCAATCGCAAAAAATGTGCGTTTCAAGACAAGAAATGTAAATATCTAGCAGTTGAAGAAGAATTGTTGGATTATGTACAGGAAAACCAGTGCAACAGTTATGCCATTTCCCAAGAGATACTGCAGTTCAAGTGCAGCAAAATTGCCAGGAAAACCCTGTATCAAATTTGAAACGAGCTACGAGTGTGTGCGGCAATTCATGACAAGACATGGGTGGACTCTCTCTACATAGCCCAGAGACTGACGCAAGCTTATGAGGAAAAGCTGATAGCATTTCAGAGGTACGTAATCAACATGCGGTATGATTACATCCAGGGGCAAATGGGAAAAGCACACCAGATGCCCTTTTTTTCTTCTTTCTGACATGCCTGATACGATGACTGTGCATCCAGCAGTCGAGAGAAGTGTTCCTATAAGAACTTTGGAAGCAGAGAAGCAATGCTACATTGTTATGCACGTCATAACAGCAGTCGAGCACAAGTTGCAGCCATATGTGGTTTTCAGAAGGAAAACTAAGCTCAAGGAAAAGTTTCCCGCAGGGATAATAGTGCGTGTGCAGGAAAATGGTTGGATGGATGGATTGGATGGATGAAAACCTTGTCCTGGGCTGGATAAAGTATGCATAGCTGCAGTGTCCAGGTGCGCTGCTGAAATAATGGTCCATGCTAGTTTTGGGCAGTTTCAGGGCTCATACACCAAAAGGTTAAGAAGTAAACTGAAGGCGAACAATGGAAATTTAGTAGTGACATCAGGTGGCATGACCGGGATGTTGCAACCTTTAGATGTGGTTATTAATTGCCCATTCAAAGCGCACATGCGATGTTTGCACGTTATGTGGGCAGAATGAATGAAAACCACAACTCCAACCATCCATCTCAAGAAGGTCATGGTGACCGACATGTCATTGGATTTTGGATGTGTGGGCATCAATTTCAGGCAAACTGGTTGCTAAAAGTTTAAATTAAGTTTTTTTTTCCCAGAGAAAAAATGTAAAGAGCAATTCGGTAATTAAATGATAAAAGATGAAAGGATTGTAATATCATTTTTATGCATTCGTAATGGAGTGTATTGGAAGGCATTATAGCTTTGGTGTTTAAATTTATTAACTTATTTTTCTTTAAAAAGGTTTGGTCATTGATCATGGTATATTATCACTGAAAAGTTGTTTCTCTGCTCAGTGTTGGAATCACAAATTATATCCCAAAGACATGATGAATGTAGGGACTTAGTGTTCTGTTGAGCAAGAAGTATGAGAATTTGGTTTGGGACGGAACTAATTAGAAAGAAATTCTTTATAGCCTAATTCTAAGAGGAATTATGCTTGAGGTAATTTTACTTTTTTAATGACATACTAGTGAGAACCTGTCAAAATTTGACAATGAGATCTGAGATAAATTTAAAATACTGTACCCAGACTAATGTTCACAATATATTGCATTGTTTGGATCTTGAGGGTATAACAAAGATATTCTGTGATGAGTTCCCAAAATTTTGAACACGTATGGCCCATGACCAGATGACAATGCAATATCGGCACAAAAGATATAGCACTATTATACTGAAGGATATTATTTAAGGAAGTTTATTATGGAAGTATATTAAGGAAGTTTTTTGATGTGTCATCATCTCCTATAAACAACTGTTTGATTTCTTCTGGCATATTGCTCAAAGGTATACTTATTTTCCCATTTAATCAACACAGAGTAAATCGTTTGCAGAATTTCTCTCACATGGAAAGTACAAAGCAGAACAAAACTGACATTTCATAGACAATGACCCAATAGAAAACAAAATGACCTCACTATCACGACACCTACGCTGACTTTCTCTTTCCCTGCGTTCAGTTAATGTACGTTTGCGTCTTTTGGGGCGCGTGGACAACGATTTGGAATTCAACATAACTTGTAAACAACTTCACTAAAGTATTACAACTGAGCAAAACCTTCTGTCCGAATGTTCTCTACGAAACACCACAGAAGCAAATACATGCACTCTGTCAACACCACAATGCAATTATTACACTGAAACAAAACCTTGACGAATTGTAAACAAATCTCAACAATCAAAACAAAACATCAAGCAGCATGGACTCACATCTATGGACTCATGTATATCGATTTTGAAACTGCCACCTTTGAAAGAAAACAAGTGACTATTGATAAGTGTACTATTAAAGAATGATTTAATTTATTAATTTACACTGTAAATGTTAGTGAATCAACACAAACAATATCTGATAACACATCTAGGGATCATATTCTTTCATTTAAAAGAAAAAATACAACAATCGGTTCAGTAGAAGCTCTAAACGAAGCCATGGCAGAATACCTTATTTTTTTAAATATATAGATGAGCTTGTTGGACAGTGCACAAGACAATGTAAAACTATGTTCAGTAGGCTCTGCAACATTTTGCTGAACAATTACTACATCACACTACAGAATGGCATGAATCCTCCGTAAATTAATTAGAAGAAAGCTTATCACAATTCAAAATAAATCTTTTGGGTTTATCTGAATTTGTGTTCCTATTTTCTTACTGATACTTACACCTATATTACCCTTTACCTTCAGTATTTCCCCTATTCCCATTATTGTATGGTGATGCATTAACCCTTAAACTCTGCAGTCTTTTCTGACCCCAGGCGCAAATAAGGTTTTGCAACACGAAATTATTCACGTGAAGTACTCCTTTTAGATTTTGCTATTTAATGTCCACTTTTATGTGTGTTGTAAACTTTTCAGTTTTTTAAGTTTTCTTGGTTTGATTTGATTTTTATGTGGATGGGGTGAGAAATGCTCCCAAATTCCAAATTACACATCTCAATTATAATAAAAATTATAAAAACATGTCCATTGCTGTTTTATAATATTATGTGGTTTTTGAACTGAAAATCTGGTGTTTTTGTCTATTGTGAGTTAGGAGATTTGTATGACATTCTCATGCTGGTATGGAAGACACCTATGTGTAGTTATGATGATATGCTATAATGTTTGTTTGGAAATATTATTCTTTGTTTTTTAAGAATGATATAGTAAATGGAACAATTAAATAGCGTAATTTTCTTAATTAACAATTCCAAATAGCATCCGTGCATAATATACAGGTAAACTGTTGGGTAAAATGTGCGAGGTCAAATCTTACCCCAAATAGAGTCAGTGTAAGTAATAGAGAAACAGAGTCAAAGGGATAAGATCTTTTGCAGAAAACTATGAAATGCTCAGAGTTGAAATTGCTGATAATGTCATTTTGAATAAAACTATTGTAAATTTGTTAAACAAAAATTAATTCAAGTGAATAGTTTTTACATGTTAATTTTTGAATTGACCTATGGACGTTATCCAAAACAAATTGCACAATTTTTTAACAAAAGTTCCTACATTTTTCATGAATATCAGTTGCATGTAAATTTTTTTATAGAAATTAAATACTGTTGCTTTCCTTCAGAACAATACTTGACAGCAAGTGCTGATGAGGCAATACACAAATAGCAAGCTTGTGTTGCAACATTACATCGTTTACAATATAACATACAAAAGAGGTAACTTTAAGAATTCCCATTCATCCCTGCATAGGTAAAAAGTACTTGTTATATTTACATACATCTGGATGCTCTACAAACATCCACATACATAATTAACATCGTATATTTCATATCAACTAAGAAAACTAGGGTATTTGTCTGCGACATTCTTCACTACCATCAAATTCGCATCTCTATTCCACTGAAAAGGAATCCAAACATATGTTTCTCTGTATAAAATAAGGAAATAAAACTCATAGTAACGCCATTTAGTTTCAAACAATTACCCTACTCTATCCTATTTACAAAGAATCAGATCGTGTATTATCCAGATGCAAATATCTTGGAAAGGGTTATAATATAAACGTTAACTTAGAACACACCTGTCATCTGATGTTGGGGAAACAAGAGGAGTACCCGTGGGTGTAACTGAACCTGGTCGGAAAAAGGAGTCAAGGCCTTCACCAAGGTGATGCATTTCTGCAGCGTCGGCAGGTCGTAACATTGGTCGAGAGGGGGCCCGTGTTTTTGCACGTCGAGGTCGCCCTTTCACTAGATGTTGCAACTGCTGGCCGCTTGATGTAGGTAATTCAGCAACACTATCAAGTGACTCTACAAATAAGGAAAGCAAATGAAATCATTGTAGGAAGTGGCAGTGGTGGTTTTTTTTTTATCAACTCAAGAGATGACATAAATCACATTATATGATTTTTCATAGAAAGTTGTTATGATAGCATCATGATCATCAGTTTGAGTGTGTGAAACATGAGGGCCAGGTAAATGAATAAATATTCATCTACTTGGCCCAACACTACCGCAATCATGGTAAAGCCACTGCAAATTATTAAATACATTAAATGACTGAAAAGTACATTAAACTCAATCAATTTTTATCAGTTAAAAATACAATATTTGGTTTCAACCAGCTTAAAAGTAAATCAAATTATTCAGACAAAAATATTACAGTAATCAAGTGTGTTCTAATATTTAAGAATACTTTCCTTATGTAAACAAAAGAAATCTGTTCAATTCATTCTAATTTTTAAGAATATTAGAAGATTTCAAGAATTAATTTTTTTGGAAAGAAAGGAGGAAGGAAAGAAAGAAAGGAAGAAAGAAAAAAGAAGGAAGGAAGTGAAGAAAGAAGAAAAAGTTAAGAAGGAAAGAAAGAACAAATTTAATTATTTATTAATTTACATAGTTAAGTGTAGAAGAATTCAATAAAGAGAACTTGCAATTAATTCACATTTTCAGTTTTCTAGTAAGGCTCACCTTCAGCAGATTTTGGAAGTGAAGGTAATAAATCTGGAATATCATCAGCAGAAAGACCTTCCACCGAATCTACCACAGACTTGGGCCGAAGTTTACGACCATGCAAACTTTTTCGTTTCGTTGAAAGATGAGGAGTTGCCTGCATAAAAGAAAATTTTATAGTTCATGTGCAATAAAAGATCTGAGTGGATACAAATAATACAATATCAGTGGAATGTAAATGACAGAGAGAATTTAGAGAAAAAACTCTATTAATATTTATATTTAATTTATAACTATTACTACTGAAGAAAAAGATTCAAACAATTAAAACAAAATTATGTAGGAAATCAAACTGAGTAGAAGTTGTCTATCAATTAATACTCAAACTGATTTCAATCTACATCTACTTTTTTCATGCCAGTCAAATTATTCCCCAAAATGGAGATTGAGTGAAAACAATGTTTGAAATTTGGCATGGTTGTTCATTGATAATTAAAGTGCTTTTTACTAAAATTCCTGGAGGGCAGGGAGTGCACGGGGGATTGGGGTGCTATTTAACAGAAATCTTTCACAGGTTCTTGCTTACATGTCTTTATCTTAAAAAACAGAGAGAGAGTCTTATTCTTGGTGGTCCTAAGATCCACTCAGCCTTCTTTCGAAATGAGTATCAGTATTTATTGGCATTATTAACAGTAAATTTGGGTAAAAAATTTCCAAATGAAGCAGGACGCTCAGCACGCCATCTTCACCCCACTTTGGAAGTCATAATAAGCCCATCACAA
Organism: Teleogryllus occipitalis; assembly: GCA_011170035.1. Lineage (NCBI taxonomy): Eukaryota > Metazoa > Arthropoda > Insecta > Orthoptera > Gryllidae > Teleogryllus > Teleogryllus occipitalis. The sequence continues at coordinate 100,656 of BLKR01009382.1, forward strand.
AATACTTGTTACATCAACTTTGCAGTAGAGATCTTGCAGTTAAACGGGTCTTTTGTCATGCGAGTACCCAGGACATGATTATATGGGTATTCTAATGGGTCAAATCTGTCCACATTCATACAGGTTCCTGTATCACCCGGGTTGTCAATATCATATGGGTCAACAGTATCATTAAAGTATTTGATATAGAAGAACAGAAGGGATTCTGTTTAATATTGTAAAATTGTGTATTTATGCTCCAGCTACCTCACAATAAATGGAATAGGAAAGTAGCAGAATGAAGCAAAAAATCAAGGAAAGGCCTTAAGGGCTCTCTGAGTCTTCATAGCGTTCTTGAATGCAGTTGGTACTTTACCATAATGCTTAATTTATTTAAATAATTATTTATTATTATGATAATTAATTAAAGATTATTTTTAATATTTAAAAAATATTTATTTAAATAAATTAAAAAAATAAATTGATCTATATTGCAATTTCTTTTTAAGCAATACAACAATTTCCATTTTTGGATCTCTCTCTATTTATAATAAATTTCATAATATAAATAATAATAATTTCTTATGAAATTGTAAAATTAATAAAATTAATGTTGCTAGTTCTTCACAACCTTCTTGGTCTAGAGCAAGTTTGTGTGAGAGTAAGGTTATAGTTTGAGTAAAAGTATAGTTTGAGAAGCGACGATACCAATTTTTTTGAGTTTGAAGATTGAGTGTTTTTAATTGCAAAGATTAGCGAGTACATAAACGCATTGTCTAGCAATAATTTGTGAGTCACTTTACAAAACTTTTAACGTTTATAAATACATGTGACACTACAGTGAATAGCAGGATTTCCTGCTTTTACTAGGTATTTAATCAGATCTTGGTAAATATAAAACAATTAATTACATTCTGAGAAACTGATTAACTGTAAGTTCAAAGTGAATAGGGATTGTACTGTTCCAGAATTTATAAATCTCTCTCATTACGTTAGTCTCTAAAAATAAGTAGTGACTGACATGAAGCAATATTGGTGGGGAGGGGAGATTTTCCATACAGAGCACATGTACTTTTCTGTTGTAACTTTTTTTGCTGGAATTCCTTAAGTGCAATGTAATCGCGAACGGTCAGCAAATAGGTTCATTGTTTTTGTTTGGTCAGAGCTTGGACCTAGCTTTCCAACTTTGGGATTCTGTGGGATCAATAACATGGTTTTGTATTGTATATAGGAGAATTGGTTTATTCTTTTCCACATGTAGGACCATGCATTTGGAGGAATGTTAAGGTAAGAGCCATGCATCAGACCATTTTCTCACCTGTGATACCTCACGTAGCGAGAGAGAATTGCATATAATTTTGTATTGTCCGTGTAACAGCTACAATTGGATTTCAGATGTCTTCCAAAATATTCTGAGAAAGATTTTTTAAAATGCCACTATTTTGACCACTAGATAACTTTAAAAGTATGAATCCTACTACAACAAAATCAGTAGGGGCGGATTTTAATAAAATATTATTTTGTGAAGTCGTTGGCTTCCACGGCCGGAGTCACGTGAATGATCTTGGCTGTCCGGGTGACACCGCGTCGAAGGTTGTGTTGCCAACGTATCAACCATCTTTTCGTAGTCTTCTTCAGGGCTGGTCTGATGTATTCAGACCAGCCCTGAGGAAGACCATGAAAAGATGGTCGAAACGTTGGCAACACAGCCTTCGACGCGGCATCACCTGGACAGCCAAGATCATTCGAAATATCATTTTTTCCTTTTAACTTTAGAACAATGCGGTTTAGTTCACAAATTAATTTTATGTTATGACAAAAGGAATTGTTCCATTTTTGTCTTTTTTTCTTTTTTTTTTTTTTTTTCTTTTTTTTCTTCTTTTTCTTTCTTTCTTTTCCTTTTCATTTTTCTTCAATTTTGACTAATAAGTCATTTTTTACCCTTTTCTGTCATTTTTAATGCATTTTTCACTGATCATAGATTTTAATATCACTTTCATGGTTCTTGCTTCAAATAATATTTAGATACAACAAATATTCTCCACAGAATTCTTGAGTAGCCTATTCGATTTCTTTGCTCAGAAATTGTAATGTCAGCTGTTGTACGGAATTGAAAATTCCTGTGATGCCTGCAAGTGCCATTGTCAGTTTGGCCAATTTCTGGATAACTAAAGACAGAAATTTCCTGGTAAAGAACAGTCCAAACAAAAAGTTTGCAAGCTGAGTTCCCTTGAAAGAATGAAAGAAACCTCGGTTATAACAGTAACGTATCCAAAAGTTTGATTTGTTCATCCAAACCGTTTTTGTTAACATTTTTTATGTCAATTTTAGGTCATTTTTTTCTGTTTTTAGGGCAGTTTAAAAAATTTTAAGAGCATTTTATTGAACCTTTTTTGCAATTTTAGGTCATTAAAATCCACCCCCTACTCATCAGATTTTTTTGTTGGAAACATCAAATTTAATTTTTTACATAGTCTAATTTTCAGTAGGATTAATAGTTATGGAGATGTATGAAGGGAAGGGAAGAAAAAGGGAGAGGGAAGGAAAAGAAACAAAACAAAACAAAAACAACCCCACACACACCAGCTTCCTCACCCCCCCATTCTTTAAGATTTTTACTACGAATACTTTAGGTACCATGCCTTATTTCCCTCAATTTGTTTAGTTTGACTGAGCTATTACAGTTCACAGGATATATTCCAGGACAGACTCTTTTCAAGCACACAAAATTAACATTTTCCAGAATTCTTTGTATCCTAATGGTAATAAATTTGGGAAAAAGTTTTTAAGACATTCTCAAGTAGTATTACAAGAGTTGAGAAAAAGATTAATTATTCAGGAATTAAAATAAACCTTTACAACAACCCAGTGTAAAAAACAAATCACACTTATTGCCTTCCATCAAAATGGTCAGACAGCAAACGAAATCAACTACATTTTTTATTCACTATGGTTGTTGAAGATCATGCATCAGCACATTTGCTTTGAAAACTCTTGGGGACTGTCTCAAGTCTTCATGCTGAAATTTCATATTGCCATATTGATAAATTTAAATATTTTCAAAATTTCTAAAACTTCATTTTTAAAGAACTTTTATACATTTAATTTCACTATCCGAGTTATTATTGAACTAGTAGAAAATAAATACATTTATTTTGTTTAAAAATTATTAATTTACCATATTTTCTGAGATTTTAGGAAACTATGATTAAAAAAAAAACCTTTTATAAAAATCTTGTAAGATTTAGTTAAATTTCTTGTGAAGTTATGATTTGGTTTAAAACTTATTACTTTAGCTTACAACTGCAACCTCAAATTGTAAAACATTTATAAAATATTTTAAGACTTTTATTTTTCCAAATATCAACAAATATTACTTTTACTGAATAACTAAGGGCAAAGAATGCACATAAAATTTATCCACAAACTTCAAAATGTCGTTAACATTTTTCAAATTTCTATATTGCTTTATCCGATGTAGGTCTTTGAATATGAACAAATCTTTGTGTACAATTGCAACAAAATTCTTTCACCAGCTTGTAATTCAATATATTATATAAATGAAGATTCAAGAACAGAAATGCCTAAACAAAGTTCAGAGACACAAGGAACCAAATAACCCAATCAAAAAACACTTGCAATACAGGAATACAAAGAATCCATGTGTCATGAGTCTGCACTTCATGCAAGCTTATATAAACCACTTTACAAGTACCTGTAGGAGATTCTCAAGAGAAATATTAATAAATAAATGAATAAAGTTTTAAAAAAATTAAAATCAGTTTCATTAACATGTCTGTAAATACATTATACATGCATATGCAACTACATACTCGTGAACAACTGAAATTCTGAGTATCTGTAAGAAAGGTTTACCAGTATTATATTTTAAAAATAAAACATCTTCAATGAAAGTTTTTTCATGAAGAACTCAAAAATATCATGCAATCAATGCTAATTAATATTATTTACAAAAATTACAGAGATCAAGCATCAGCACATTTGCTTTGAAAACTCTTGGGGACTGTCTCAAGTCTTCATGCTGAAATTTCATATTGCCAACAGAGAACAGATTCAGAAGACATGTTAAATGTAAGTTCCCCTTTCAACGAGACATTTCCCAGCATCATAATCTGCATACTTCATTACCAATATCTCTTTATACAAGATTGAAAACACAGAACTCATGCTAGGAAAAGTGCAATAAATGCAAGGATCAATAGCAACTGGCATTGTACTTACAAGGTTTAAATATTCCAATTTCTAGAAGCATGTTGGCGAGATTGAAAAAGAAATACCAATTATTAGTATTAACTGCAATACATTCCACACTCTCACTTCAAGTGAAATTCTTTCATTAAATTAACAGAATTTAAAATTGAAGCCAACAGAGCATCTCCCTTTATCTCATCCACTGAGTAACGGAAGTGTTAATGATCTGAACACTTAAAATAATGTATTTGAAGGAAATTATATATTTTTAAGTGAAAAACCTACAAACAGTCATGATTCTCCTTTCGTATGAAAATATAGTAGGATATTAAAGCAAATACTACTATCTTAAAGATTTGTTCCTACCTTCCATCAAATTTTCATTGATCTTTCTGACTTTGTAAAACACTATCTTAATATGTTCTAAAACCTGGTTTTAACTATTCATTAAATCTTGATCTCTCTCAAAAATTATTTGGAATAAATACCAACCAAGAAAAATTAATGTCACTACATAAAGGGGTATACAATTTCTTACATCATATTATATCTCTTTGCATTTATAAGAGTTGTTTTTTTTTTTTTTGTGTTCAAAATAATTCAAATGAAAATGGGATTGTATTAACAACAAATATACTGATCAGTCAAAACATTATGGCCACTGCTCTTTGCACAAATGAATGCAACCCGGTGACAAAGGGTTACATTGACGCAGTAAGGAAGGTATGTATGCAGAGCAGAGAAATGAATCATTCCAGCAACAACACATGTAGAAAATGGGGCAATCTTCTGACATTTGTGACTTACACACAGTGCAAATTGTGCACACAGTGCCAGCGCCTGGGAAAGAGCATCGCTGAAATGGTTAAGCTTGTTGGCTGTTTGCATGCTAGTCGTGAGCATCTATGGAATGTGGTGGAAGGCAGTGAAACTAGATATGACTATGACTATGTGACAAGTTATTTGATGTCCAAGCTTCACCAAAGAAGGTGAACATTAGAGACTTGCCTGTTCTTAAAGCAGGATAGGCTGCAATCTGTGGCAGGTCTGACAGTGAAGTGTAAGTGTTTTGGAGCACGCAGTTTAGAACACACTGTTGAGCATGGGGATTTACAGCAAAACCTCTAATGTTCTCATGTTAACCCAACAACATTACCAACTAAGATTGCAATACCATTGTGACGGGACCATAGATCAATGGGAACTTGTTGCCCGGTTGAATGAATCATGGTTATGTACAGTCTTCTCAGCAAACAGCTACTCAACACATACTATCCTAGGTCATAGACATATGTCAGTAATGGCAGTATCATTCTGAGGGGGCATTCGCCTGGGCTTTCCTGAGACCTGTGGCAATGATCAAAGGCACCACAAAAATGTGGACTAAGTGAAAATGATGGACCATATAAAATCCTTTATGCTTGTTGTCTTCCCTGATGGACAGGATCTTCCTGCTAGGTTCTTTTCTGTTAGAAGCTCAGAATCACGCTTTTCAGTGGTTTGAGAGGTTTAATAATGAACTCACATTCGTCTTGAGTACTAAATTTATATAATCTCAGCTTAATTGAACGCATCTGAAATGTTGTACAGTCCAGCTCCATGCCCACACACCATCATTTAAGGGAATTACATGACAGATGCATCAACAACTGGTTCCTTGGAAACCTACCAAGGGCTTGTTGAATCCAAACAATGCTGAATCATTGCAGTAGTGCACTTCAAAGGTGGACCACTACGCTATTAAGCAGGTGGTCATAATGCTTTGGCTCATCAGTATATGTTTAATATAATCTTTAGAGAAAAATTGAGGTTAAGATGTGGATTCATAGTGTGTAAATTAAGTCGTTACAATCCTATCACTTAAATTCCCACTATTTTGAAAACCACAACACACCAATTTCAAATTTAATAGAAATGTTAAAGAAGAGGCCTATTAATCTTTGCTGTATGTGTAAAAAATATAGCAGTACAAAGTCCATTTAGATACTCATCATACATTGCTAAAAGATGTTCAAATCATTTAAAGAGGTTCCCAAAGTGTAGAATGTGAGCTGATGCTGATTTTCGTGCACTGTCACACACAGAAAAAGATCACAATTCATCAAGGATTCTAATCATGATAAAAGCAATAAGCGAAATATTGTATTGATGGTAGCTGGGTTCGCAAAATCTTCAACATTTCAAAGGGACATAATAACAAATTAACAGGGCCAAAAAACTGTATATATTCATAAAATGAGTTATTGCAGCGTGGAAAGCGACTGAAAAAGTTTGGGAACCTCTTATTAATAAAATACATTGTTAATTGGGAACTATTATTCTGAATGAAACGAATCGCATACTTCAGCACACACCAAAACTCAAGTCAGATTATTTCCCAAGTGTCTTTTCCTCCCATCAAAATGTGATATAGAAACAACGAGCGTGACAACACATGGGGAATATTCTGACATGCATTCTCGGCACACATGAAATGCACAAGCTAGGAAAAAAAATTAAACCTTCACTAGCTGGCCGAAGGAAGCCCTCTTGGCAGCAGCTGGAGGCACTGCCTATGTACAAGGCTCCTCACACAGAAATTCACAGACCCTGATATAAGTGGGGGAACTGAAACTCTGAACTGAAAACCATTAGCTGCTGAACAGAACAGCACAGCTACGACAAATGAAGCAAGGCAGCCAGGTAATTTAAGAGGTGGACTTACCATAGGTGACTGATCTGACTGTTGACTAATGGTATCAGCCATGGAGTAGGTTTCACTAGGATCGTGACATGAGTCTGAGCTAACCCTTGACCGAGTTCGTAAAACATCAGGGGTGGAAGAACGTTTTTTGCCAGAATCCCCCACCTGAAAATTAATTCAATATTTTGTATTGGAAAAGGAGAAGAGAAATTAATGCCCATAAATAGTTTCACATAGCTTTAAAACGTTACAAACATGTTACAAGGATTTTTCCATCATCAATATTCCCTAACATAAAATTAAAGGAAAACATGAATAAGTAATGCAAAAGGATAAAAAACGTGCAAGAAACAATATATAATACAATAAGATACTTACCCAAATAACATAGTAAACATGACTCTGGCCATTAGTGCATTGGGCCATGTTGTGCACTGAGAGAGGCAGTATTTATTTCTATGTGTGTGTTTTTGTGTGTGCGTGTGTGTATGTGTGTGTGTGCGTATATGAGTTTGTTTGTGGTGTGAGCATGTGTGCATGTAAGAGTGTGGATGTGTGTGCTCATGTGCATGAGCATGTATGGTACTAAAGAATATTTAAAAGAAGACTATGTTTTACATTAGTTTGGTTATTGAGGCAGGAGGATATTTTTCACCAATTTTAAAATTTCAAAATTTTCTAACATAATGTTTCTAAGATTCAGTTGGTTTTTTACTTTAGTTTTCTACATGTAATATTTTAAAATTTGTATTGGGATTGAGAATTTCTTTTCAAGAAGATGAGACACAAAAGTCGTTTTAACCTGTCGTAATCTCCATGCTCTATTCATGAAAATTAACTTCTGTTTTTCTTCATCAATAAATTTCAAAAATATTTCTGTGGTTACTACCTCATTTATGAGTGATTTACATAGAAGAGATTATACAATGAATGAATAAGCAGCTGAAGAAAATGTGTAATGTCTACTTGACTCAATGTCTGAACATAACTATACTGAAGCAGTAGAATACATAGTAAAGGTACAGACAACACAGTACTTGGTGGCAGAAACAAAAATTTCATTCATGTTCACAAGAAATTATTAAACATGCAATACAAAATTTAGAATAAGAAAATTGCAGCTAATAAATCACCCCCTTCCCACAAATAGGATAGGTTTCAAAGTCATGAAAATAAGCATCAAATTCCACCTACCAGTGACTTGTAGGTTCTTGACAACATCTCAATAACTTCATCTGTCACTCTATCTGACACATGTGCAGCTACTGCCAAGTTGAGTTCACTAAAAAACAGCAAATAAAGTCAATTACTCAATTATGAATTGTCATTTGAAACTACCAGTACAGTGTAAAGAGTTTGCACACTTTAGTTTGTAGCTATGGAATAACACTAACTTGATCTTATTGATAATGTCAGTTCCAGCCTGCTCTATAACAGCTGAACGCACAAACTCCGCAGGGAGATGATTTTTGCTAGTGCAAGCGCGTCTAATTTCCTGCTGAAGGCGAGAATCCACTACATGAGGGCACTGCTCTTCAGCGCACCGCAACATTGCATCCAGAGCACCCTGGAGGCAGCTGACAGCTTCATTATGCACATCGTCTGCTACTTGGCGTAATCTTGTGTCAAGAGGTCCTCCTGCAGCCTCTTCTCGTCTCTGCACAGCCTCCTGCAGTCTTGGAAGCAACTACAAAATAAAGGATATCAGTATAACCTTATGTCTAGACTTCAGTTTTTTAGGCCTGCTTAACAGTTTTTGACATTGATACTCTAATTATATACACATATCATTACTTCACAATGTCATAAAAATGACTATTTCACCAAAAGAGCCTAAAAAAGCTTATTTGTCCTGAGAAAGCCCAAAAATATCTGCCATTACTGAAACCGTTGGAAATAAACCCAGAAGCAATCACCTGTAGAAAATCAGAGGGAAGGGGCAATCTGAATTAAATAAGAATTGTGGCTGCACTCTGCATGAAAAGAAAGAAACAGCACTGTCACATTTCTAGTTACAAATGTTTAAATTCTGTAATCATTTTCTGCAACTTTTTCTGAATGGAATACATCATAGTTGTTTCAGCATTTAAATTTATGTTCTTTTCAATGTTTCATATTCACATTTTTAATAAAACAGTTTTATGCAAAATAAAATTTCTGAATAAAAGTGATTTTATGTCAATTTATACTGTCTAATTAAGAAATTATAACTGAAGGTCTTGATGAGAAATAATTATAAGCCACAGAAACACAGTTTTGAGATACAGCTTGTTTAACCCAGGAATGCCCACAATAGGTAGACTCATGCAGTCATTCGTCTTTTTTCCATTTTGCAAAGTTTGCATTTTTTTCCCCCCCCTCTTACAGACGTCTTTTGCACATTCTTTGAGAAGAAAGTGTGACAGTCGATTCTAGATAAGACAAATAATATATTTTCCGAATGGACACGGCTGAAAATAATGCCATGATACATACCACTTAGGCCAGCTTACAATGCACAGACGCCAGTGCATGCAACGTATCTGACAGATATTGCACAGCGCACGAATGAAATTTGAACGTGCTCACAGGAAATGATTCAGTGAGAGGATAAAAATAAAAGGCGAAGCGTTCTCAGAAAAGTAAAATGAAGGAATACATGAAATGTCAATGACTAATGCATTGCAATAATTCAGGAACATAAAATTCCCATAGCTTGGATCTCACAGATCAAGTGTGGGCACTCCCGGGTTAATATTTGATAGACACGTGGAAACCAATGGAAGGCTAAGACAACCAGTCACATGCGATCATTTGATGAGAAAATGGAAACCTGTAACACTAAATGGGAATAGGTTGGCTGAGAGAAAATCATGGTATGGTGAACTTGAAAAATTTAAAATTGGAGCTTATGCAGCACTCACTGATCCATTATATTATTAGAAATTGTAATTAAATTATTTGTTATTAGGGGATATTTCCTGAATCTTTTACAAATAGTTGCAATTATTTTTTGTCAAGTCTGAATGATTGAATGAATGAATGAATCAATCAATCAAGTATACAGTGTATTTTGTGTAATTTAAGCATCAAAAGTAGATTTTAGAGCATTAATATACAATGTTTACTAACGTCTTATATTTTACACTTCCAGAGGTGGATCCAGACAATCATTCGGGAGGGGTGGGGGAGATAATAGATTTTAGTTAAATAATAAAGATATTTGTTATTATATTGTATATTTTTGTAGTGTATGTACAATTCTATACAATATTATTTTTAAATAATTACATAATTCTAACAAATAAATATTAAAATAAATTTTAGCGAATAATGGTATACAATCATTTCTCTCTAGGCCTTTTGGAGCGAAAAGTGCATCCCCCCCCCCCCCCATCTCTGTATGTCCCAGTGAAAAATAAGAGATCAATGAAAGAGTTATGAAGGTTACTTCATTAATGAGATTGTTCTGACCAATATAATTGATAATTTTAAAAAGAAAATGTTCAAGATTATGTTTAAACTTCTAATAAAAACAAGTGTTGGGAAAAAATAGTTACACACCTGTTTGGAATTATCAGCATCTTGAATGAGACCAGTGGCAAAGTTTATATCTCCTGTATCAGAGGACTCCTGCTGGGCTAGGCTGCGGATGGTGTCCTGCGTCTGCACCACCAGACGGTCCACCATCTGCTGCGTTGAACTCAGTAGGAAGCCCTGCACATTCAGGTTTATTGTGATACATCTCTGAATACCTGACTACAATATGCAACTCTTTGTGCAACTAAATGTTCACACTAAACATCTGTAAATTCCACAAGATATTCAACTTAATTTTGCAATTCATGAAATAAAAAGGCATTATATGCAATTAAGTTTAATTTTGAAGGGTATTAAAAATTTTAAAAAAATATTACAACAAATTATTCAGAGCAAAGAATGAATATAATACATGTAAAATTATGCACCAAGCTGCAAACACCTACACAAAATTTATTGAAGTAAACGTTCAAGAGATAGATACCCCTAATTGCAGTAACATTAATTAATTTATGGCAAAGTACACTTTTTGCCCACATGTTGATCATCCTTAACCCTGATTTGCAGTCTTCTACTTGAAACAAAACCACAAAAATTGAACAATGGAAGGAAATTCTCATGCCACAGCTGTCGATACAAAGAAATCCTAGTCTGTCATCCCCAGACAAGACATGAAAGTTGCCAGATGAAAAAACCTACAACTGCAATTGACATAGTTAAAACAAATCAATGAAATCTACAAGGAATGTTCTTAAGCTTTTCCTAGCATGTTTCCCTTCTAAAGAATGCCTAATCTAGAAGGACTGGACTAAAAATGAATGGACAGAAACTGAACATCTTGCATTGCACTGTGGACTTTTCCTAATATGGGATGCCCCTTAAAGAATATAATGGTAAGATCTTTATGAATTCATGTGCAAAATTAATACAAAATATTGCCAACACATTGTCCTATCTCTCAATCAAAATAAAGAGAGAGAGAGAGTCTCATCCCAGAGTTTTCTGATTGAGTGCTGAATATAAATTCATTGAGCATCCTCTGACATGAATCCTGAAGAATTTGCCTGGCTTGGATGTGTAGTGAAAGTAAGTCAAAATCTTTTTCCTGACAAAATCTAGACTTTGGAAACTGAAAGGATGTTATTTAAGAAGCAAGGGAGCAGAAAGATTGATTACACATCTTTTCCCTTTTAATCTGCTGTTTTAAAAACAGCCACAGATTGAGCAACCAACTTTAACCCATTGACACTAGATGACATCATTAGACACGCAATTTCCTTCCATTTCTATTTGTGGATGTTCATCTCATGACTTCAAGGAATTTTCCCCTTTGCAGTTGGGGATTCTGTCTGTGGATGCTGACCACCACAGCAGTGAACCCAAATGTTTTTTTGCTGTCACAGTGTCTTAAATAGCCCCTTTCTCCTCAGCTGCCTTCTAATTCTTTATGACCTCACTTAAGCTCTTGGTTAAAAGTTTAATAGGGGTATTTGATACTTGCATGCAGTAAATGCAAAGAAGAAACCTTTCCGACTACCAAGCAGAGTTGGGCAAAATACTTGAAAAAAGTATTTCAGATACAAGATTCAAAATACTTCCTCAAAAGTATTTTAGATACCAAAATACAAAATATTTCCATAAAAGTATTTTAGAGACAAAATATTATTTTAAAATACTTTAGAAAATACAAAATACAACCAATAGTAATCCAGTTTCTCAATTTATTTCTTGAAACTTGGTTATGATTTACAGTTGTATACAATTGGACAAGATTCCGTTCAACACTAGTTTTTCAAACATTGTATCTCTAATGTTTCTTCTTGTAATGGTAATTTATAAGGGTCTTATTCCACAAATTTTGTATCAAGATCATCAAATTTTGATCTGGGCTGTCCGGGTGACGCCGCGTCGAAGGCTGGGGTGCCACCCCAGCAAGGCTGGGGAGGCACCCCAGCCTTCGACGCGGCGTCACCCGGACAGCCCAGATCATGACTCTGGCCGCGGAAGCCTACGATATCATCATCAAATTTTGTTTGATACTTTCCTTTTTCCTGCATATTGATAGATGCAGATTGCTAGATGATAAATTTGTTTGTTTTATCTTCTTGGCATTAGTATCACGATTCTAAGTGCTGTTCACTAGCATTCTAAATGAATTTGATTTTTAAGATCAGGAATGTTCAACTTGCAAGGCCTCAAGGGCCACAAGTAAAACCTTCAATATGGTTGCAGGCCATATTTTCTTTACTTGGAGGATCTACACCTGACTTCCACTTATAGTTGATCACAGCAATTTTCCCAGCTACTCTGAAGGGGCCAACTATTCAAATTTTCGAAAAATTAAACATGATCTTATTTCAAAATCTATCTTTAAAGAACAGATTTCATTAAGTAAATAATCTCTCTCTATTGTAGTTGTAGGAAAACGCCAAAAATATTTTGAACTTTTGGAATTTTCAAAAAATCAGAGTTTTTAACGAATATGAGACTTGCACCATTCTCTTAAACATCCTTTTTCCACTACCCAACAACAAAATTTAATGAAAATCTGATCAACAAAAAGTATTTTTGTATTTTGAAAATACAAAATATCATTAGAAAATATTTTCGATGCAAATACAAAATAGATGATCAAATATGTATTTTCGATACAAAATTCAAATTACAAAAGTATCAAAATACGTATTTTAAATACATGTATTTTCAATACAGCCCAACTCTGCTACCAAGAAATATAATTGCATAAAATAACTTTGTCAGTTGGAATGCTAGCATAAAAACAATAAACTTCCAAGACAAAGATATGAATTTCATTGACATGACCTTTTTGGATTTTTTCATAAACCACTAATGTGTTCATAATTAACATTTAACATCTCTTTGCTACAACCTCTTCAAACCCATTTGGTGACGTTATAGAAATATTAAGAAATGTTAGGTAACACTTTTAAAACAACATCAGCTGTATCCAATATTTCTTTGTAGTTATTTAAATTTAAGAAATTAGTATGTCTGTATTGACAATATAGTTCAACAACATTCAAAATTAGTCTGGTAATAATGGTAAGTTGTTACCGTATTTTACACATTCCCATAAGATAATCTTTTTTTTTTTTTGTAATTGAATATTCTGAAATGATTTGAATCAATATCTAAGCATGTAATCCCATGACACAATATTTAATCCTCTTGAACAGAGGGCAAAAAAATGAACATGTAAAAAAATATAACACATAAATGAAATTGTCTGATGAAATCAGTTTTATGTATCCCAACCCTTGTTTTTTTCTGCTTTGCAAAATACACCAATAACCAATATTAATAAAAATATTGTTCCTATTAATTATTACTACTACAACAGTAAAACCTGTCTAAGCCAGAAGCCATGTAAGATAAAAACCTGCCATACCAGACAAAAAAATCTCAGAATGGAATGCTTTTATTTGTGAAAATGACATCTTTAAGCCAGAAACCTGTCTAACACAAAAACAGAATGTTTTTTAGAGAACATAAAGTGGCTAAGAAGGAAATTTATTTTTATATTTCTGGCACTCCCTTTGGAATGGCATAGTGTGAAGGGTCACATTCTGAGACAATAAAGTGAACAATAAATTTTTCCTCTTATACACGCTATCAGGGAATTGAGAAACTCTGCAACTGCTTTGCTGAGACTTTGTCACCACACTTCTCAAACATGTCACCACAGTTTCCTTAAGTCGACAATGGAATTCTTGTCAGGTTGTCTTGTTGTTGTTATGTTGTCGTGGTTGTTTTTGTTGTTGTTGTTGTTGTTGTTCATTATGTAGGAGTCATAGTATTTGTAGACCACACAATTTACTGAATGCTCACAGTACAATGTAGGAAAGTTGTGTGCTAGTGTATCAGAATGTCTATAAAGTGTATGTGCAAAACCCTTCTGCTACAGGAGAAATTGCAGAATAAACCTGTCAAAATGGAAATATGTTGAAGGAACTATCAGGTTTCGTTTTAGACAGGTTTTACTTTTACTACTAACACTTCACAACAATATTTTAGAAACATAATATTCACCTGTTGAAGTCGGAAAGCTTGGCCATTACTGTATTTTTTAGGTGAAACATTACGATGCAGAAGGTCTTGAATTTTTCTCATAACAGTGTCAGTACGTTCAGCAGATGCTTTCATACAAGGTACAATATCATGAACAGGAAAAGGCATATAACGAACGGTGTAATTACTGCAACATAATTATTAATTCAATAGCATTTTATACTTCATTAAATTGAAATAGATAAATTACATGCTTATTGACACATTATGATAAGATACCTTTCCAGAGCATACGCTATATCACAGTAACCTTGAAGAGTAATTCCATTGCGGTCATATATAATAGTTCTTAGGCGAGAGTTAATTTGCAAGGCTTTTGCAAGTAAACGTGCTCCAGCATCACCCATTAAGTTTCCACTGAAAGATAGTGTTTGTAATGACAATAGAGTATATAAAAAGGTTGACAAAATTAGACAAATAAGACTTGCAGATATGGACAAAATTAGTAACTAAAAAAATGAAAATAACCTGATATCAATTGTCTGCAAACACTGATTACTTCCAAGTGCATTGATGAGATTGTATAAATCCCCTTTTAGCTTCGAATCAGGAATAGCCAGAGACTGAAGGACACAGTCATCTTCCTAAAATTTAAAGTTTAATTATTACAATCACAATTTATTGTTTTATTTCAAAATTCCCATTCATCTTAGAAGAACCTTTTATTATTTTGAGTCTGAGAAAAAACACATCAAAGATGGTAAAAATATGAATTTGAAAGCACATAAATACACTCTTCCCCTTTGAAAACAATGTTAGAAAATAGGGTTCATCTTATATGCCAGTGCAAGCAAATAGTGTCATTAGATTACAAATTTTTGATTTTTTTTTAACAGATAAAAAATTAATTAATTCCAATACATTCATTGTATATTACATCTCATACTCAAACTTTTCCAATGAGAATGCAAAAAATTACCTGAATCATTTGCACAACAGCATCCATTACAGCAGCAACATGTCTTGCTTTACAGCCTGCCAGATTACGCCCAATTGCAAGATGTCTAATGGATTTATTTTTGCTGACTGCAGTGACCACTGATGCCAAATCTGCATCCATTCCAGCTGTAAAATAAATTTATGTTGATATGCAAAGAAACCTGAAGATGGCTAAAACATTTTGTGGGTACAGAACTGTAATTTACACAGAAACAGAGACAGGTCTTGATATTATTAAATAATCTCCTCGGATACCAATATCCACCACCAGAGCCTATCTACTGGTGACAGCATGCAACAAAGACAAATGTCTTAAATAGTTGCACACAGGTAATTCTCTAAATGATATTTTCAAAATAAATTTGAACCAAAAAATGTTCTTTAGTCGAAAGAATATACATTGCTGAACTGTGCAGTATATACATTCTGATACTAACATATTCTGACAAAACTACAAGTAAAGGACTTTCTGCTGAATGACTCAAACTCAGTACCCTTATGTGTTTTAGTTGTCAATTGTTACACAATACAATAATACTGATCACCAAAAATTCTGTGTCTCTTTCCATGTATAAAACAAACTCAAGAATAAACTGTTTATGTGATTCATGAGAAGCCATTTTCTGAACACAAGCAATGCATGTATCCTTAGCAATAAAAAAGATTTAACCCAACTGAAAGCCTACTGTTTTCACTGATATCTAGGCTCCCAATACACCGCACTCCGTGAATGCATGATTCAAGAACATGTGCCCCTTGGGCCCCAAGGTTGTTGCTGCTCATGTCCAATTCAATATCTGCAGTGGATTCATTGCAAGCCAGCCCCAACAGCAAGTTCCTGCAACCAACCCACAGCTGCTTTACAATACCATTCACAAGCAACACCCATAAAACAAACTACTTTCCTACCTTCACCAATCACCAAATTTTCAATTCATGCATGCAAACTCACTTTAATGCTTCAAGAGGTAATTTGCATTGTGAAATGTTCAGATGTTTCAGGCTCAATGTAGATGTAAAAAACTGTTTGAAAGATGGAGGGACTTCCTTTGCTTTCTTAGTGCTAAAAGCATTGCGGGAAACATTTAAATGAACAAGGTTTGTTGCACATCCTCGGAGAAGTGCACCAAAAATCTGTAAAAAAGTATTTATCACACAACTTGCACCAATATGGTAAATTATACAATTCAAAAATAATGATATTAATACTCACTGACTCCAGAATAGTATCAGTTCCAGATATATCTAAGTGAGCAATAACATTAGGCTGAGCCAGGAAATTACACAAGTTCTGGAACAAACAAACAAAATAAGCACATCAAAGTGCCTAAAACCTCATTCAAAAAATATGTTTATGCACAGTTTACTCACATTAATTTCCTCTTTTAAATTATTTCCACTGAGGTTAAGGTAAGTAAGAGTATTAGGCATACTCTGATTTAGAAACAATGAATGTGCCAACTGATTCACTCCTTTTGATGATAAACTACAATGGGAGAGATTTAGATGCACCAATCCTTTGGGTAATCGAGCTAAGGGGCTGCTCAAGTGATTTGCTCCTACGAAATTCATAAAAAGAAATACATTCAACTACACACTTTACGATTGTCAAATACATAAAAATCAAGTACATTCCTTTTACAATATATATAAAAACGACTATGAAAGTCAAATATGGTTTTATAAATTGACAGATAAGTAAATAAAGAACAAACATAATTACAAAAATCTCTTACCTTTATCTTCAATAATATTATTTGACAAATCAAGAGTGTGAAGAGGGGTGTTCTGGTTTGCCATTAAAGCAATGGAGAGCTTATGAACAAAATCCCTGTTTGTCAAAGAAAAAAGTATATTCAAACATAATATTACCAACAATTGAAACAATATATATGATTCCAAAAATTACATTTATTTATTTAATGTCAAAAATGATTAAAAAATGTGAGACATGTCTCAGGGAGAAGTGTATTCTGTGCATGTTTTCTTAAATTCTGGGAATATGAATATCAAATATAAATGGAAATGAATGTTTTGGCAAGAATTGATAAGGAAATATTTGCTCCCATATAATGAAAACTATTTGCAAAGGCAAATGAGCTAAAGGTCTGGACTTTTATCTCTCATGGAGTATATCTGGGCTATTATCCCTGAAGGAACTGACAGGCATGAGAACTTGGAGGCCAATAATTTTAATAACAATATTTCTCACTGAACTTCGAAAACATGCTCAGATAATGAAGTTAGGTTTCTACACGATTTCTTTAATATTTTATTAATGCTATGTTTTGAAAACATTCCATACAAATTTCAATTCCTTGTGTGATATTGAAGTTTCTGTTGTTTTGCTTTTTACAGTTATTCCCTTTTTCTGACAGATATACCTATTTACATATTTCAAATTATATGGTAAAACATACATGCCCACACATTTCTTTTATCACTGTAGAAAAAACCCTCAGTAGCATTTTCAAATACTTTAAGAAATATTTTATCTGATGCTTTTCCATTGGATATTACTTCACACAAAATTTTCTTCCAAAATTCATAATCAAGGTCGATATGTACACTTTTATATACAAAGAAGCATAAATACATACGTTACACGAGGTTTTATCACTTTTTAAATTAAAAACAAACTTAAGAATATTGAACTCAGTAAAGTGAAAAAGTGAACTTATTAGTAGCTTTTGGCTTTATACAAATTTCAAATGCAAAGCTTGGCAAAAACTCCCTGTCAAATTGTTCCATTTTACTTACCACTCATTTGAAGGTTCGTGTCTTTTTTCACAATATAGATCAACTTGGTCTGGAACTAGACACAGGTAGGAAAAGGATTAGGAAAGGGCTTATGTATATAGTTGGATCCTACTAACTTACTCAATAACCAGTTTCTTTATTTATCAAGACACTATTAGTAGCCCAAACATACCCCATTTGAACAGAATAATCCTATCTGAACATACCCTATCTGAACATACCCTATCTGAACAACTAAATCACACAAGTTAAAGCTACTGTAGAAGCTATTTCAGAAGAAAGTTCAAGTGGATGTTTTTAAACCAATTATAGCTATAAATAGCTATAAATTATCCAAATGCACTTGCTTTCATTTATCTCAATTTTTCTTTTACCTTCCCTCATTCAACTCCCCATTTTATGTCATTGAACTCCTGGTGAAGTGGTTTTGGCACTGAATTGAATTAAACAAGTGCATATAGTCTTCATCAACATTTTCATTGTCATTGTCATTTAAATGATGAAAGGTTTTTGAGAGCAGACTTCTCAGATCTGATGATGGGCAATTCACTGAAAGCTACTCATAATTTAAAAGTCAAAAAAATATTTGTTAAGAAGATTATCTTGAATTATTACTATCAACAATGCCAAAGAGGATGTAATATATTTCCCATGTACTAAAAAGCACTAAATGATTATATCCTAACTGAAGAACTCCATTTAATGCTACACAACAATCCTCTTCCAGGCTATGTCAACGCACTATAAAATGCACTACCAAATGATTAAACAAGGCAAGTCATTAAAATTTAAAGTAATACTTATAACAATAAATGAAATAAAAAATTACAAAATTTTAGAGGAAATCACAACAGAAATTATCAATAAAGAGACACTAAATGCATTTTAAGAATAATTTAGACAAGTTTCAAGTGGGAGACAAGTTTTTAGGATTTAGACAAGTTTCAAAATGGAGAGCAAGCTCCATGGTAAGATCTGTTTCGTAAATATCGCAGGTAGGGGTTGGGTGCCCCTGGAAAAGATGTCAGGAGAAAAAGCAGTGTCTGATCTGAAGGCATGTCAAAATAATCACCTCATGTTTAGGGCCACAAGTTGAAGAAGACCAAAGTTTTATAGAATCCTTAATTCTCTTGAGCTTAAAATCCGAGTTCTGCCATTGTTTGCCACATTTTGAGAATAGAGCATTTGATATGCAGTTTGGTATCATTCTTAGGGACTGTAAGGATGTCGCACTCGGTTTTCTTCATTTTTTTATTTATTTATTTTACGTCCAAAAACAGATAAAACTGTGTATGACGAAGGCAAAGCTTTGCTGCCTGGTCAGATATTTCAATTCCTACTATTCCCACATGGCCAGAGACCCAACACTTAACCAAGTAATAACGATACAGCAATAAATGATGGATTTGGTGCTGAATGTTCATCATCAAAGGATGACAAGAAGAGAGGCAGAGATGGATTTGAGAGAGCTTTTGGAATCACTGCTTTTGAGATCACTTCATCCTGCAATGACATGGATTCAGTAAACTTAAGTGCCTCCCACAGGTCATATTTCTCTACAGTACATATGTTGCCCAAAAAGACTATTTGAAAACTCTGTGTGACACTATGGCTGTAGAAGACACATCCTACTTTGCCAGTTTGGGAAGAACCATCAATGTAGATGAAGTGAGGGTATATAGATTTCATCTCCTGAAATTCTCCCAAAATGTATTGGAGGAAGTTGAGGATGTAGGGAGATTTGATAATCTAAGGTCTATTCTAGGGAGGAGAAGTTTCCAAGGGGGAACAAAGTTTCAGGGGAGTTTCACAGAGGAGGGCAATTTTATATTATGCTTCTGCAGAAGCATAAAGAGACAGATACCTGGAGAATGTTGCAAGGAAGGTCTGAGTGCATACGATGTCCAGTGACTTGGGTGAAGGACTGCTTGGCTTCAGGGAGTTCTTATAGAGGACAATTCTGCACTACATGAGCTGACCAAAATATTTTGCCATCACTCAGAGATAGTTCTCCTGCCTCGGACAAAGGCTTTTGATGAGACTCATGCGGTAGGTAACTGTGCTGATCCTTGTATCATCATTATGTATGGTATTTAATGGCCAAAGAGATGACAGAAGTTCTGATACATATTCAATACTTCCACAATCCAAATTAGGGTGGATGACGGTCCAATACAAACTTAAAGAGACATACATGATCTGTACCTCAAAAGCTAACAATTAAGGTGTTCAGTGGTTCAGTGCTGGTTGACAAAGGTTCAGTGGTGATTCACATTGCTCTTCAATTAATGAACATGTTTTCACCAAGTTAAGTTCTTGGTGAATGTAAGCCCCAGGAATATTGCAGATTCGACCAAAGGAAGAAGACTCCCTAGAAAAAGCTCAGGCTGATTTTGGAAGTGAAGAATCTTGCAGAAGTGCATGCAGCTGGATTTTGAAGTGGAGAAATTGAATCCAGTTTCATCACTCTAATCTTGCAACTTGTTGAGGACAAGCTGTAATTGCCTCTCAATAACTTGCTTTATCTTTGAGAAGCAAAAAATGGTGAAGTCATCAATGAAGAGTTATACTTGTTCATACTCTCAAAGATCAGAAGCTACACCATTAATAGCAATGATAAACAGAGTGACACTCAGAATTAATCCCTGGGGGACTCCGTTTTCTAACTGATGACTGGGGGATGGCTTTTCACCAAGGTGCACGCAGAAATATCTTGAGGAAAAAAAGACTACCCCTGAGCCCCGAAGAATGTACGATGTGAAGAATGTCATACCTCTAGGTGGTGTCGTAAGCTTTCTCTTTATAGAAGAAAATGGCTCCCAGATGTTGTAGTAGCACAAGTGGGTCTCCAGAGGTGGAGATCTGTCTGCAAGGATGACATGGTTGACTTCCTAAAACCACGTTGAATAGGCCTCAGCAGATTTCTTCATTCCAGGAGCCAGACCAGACGCCACACCAGACAGTGTTTAACATTTGCTCTAAAAGCTTCCAAATTCAACTTGTGAGTGAGATTGGGTAGTAACTTGACGGGAATTGTTCTGTTCTTTCCTTCTTTGAGAATTGGGACATTAGCTTTGTATGAAATCCTCGGTATGGCATGCTCGACCCAAGTATGGTTGAAGATGCAGGCGGAGGAAGAAACATGCATTTTCAGGTAGATGCTTCATAAGTTGTATATTATCTGGTCTTGGAGCAGAATCTTTCATGAGAGTGAAGGCAGAGGAAAATTCACCCAGAGAGAAAGGAACATTATAATCTTCCACCCAGTGACTCAAAAAATCCAATCAGCAGTTCTCCTTTCTTCTCTTGGTATTCAGAAAAACTAGGAGAGTAGTGTAAGGAACTGGAGCTTTGTTCGAAATGAGAGGCTAATTCCTCAACCACGACTTCTGGGCAGGTGAGGAGTTTTCCATTTACTACAAGCCCTGTTACAGATGGTGGAGGGTAGTCTTCCTCCATTTATCGTGCCTTTCACCATACTACTGTAGAGGGGTGTGGCAAGAAAGTGAAGAAATGACGGCTCTCCAAAAAGGGACCTTACTTTCTCATGTAGGCATTCTAGCTCTGGCCTGAATTCTTTCATAATTGATCAAATTTGCAGTGGTGGGAGATCTATGAAGCTTCCCAGTGCCCACTTTCAATTACGCACCGTGGTGGCACAGGCGGTGTTCCACCAAGACACAGGGAGATGTCATGACCGGCCGCCGACTTTCAGATTGCAATGGAGGCTGTGCAAAGAAGGGTGTTGGTGAAATAGGCCACAATGGCATAGATGTCATTTGATCAACTGTCTGATATTCATATTTCTTAGTTGGATGTACCCCAGTCAGCTCCAGAGTGGACCAGAATAGGGAAATGGTCACTTCCATGTAAGTCGTCAACAACAGTCCACTCTTTAAGAAGGTAGATAGAGAGGGACTGCATGGCACCAGATTGATGCAAGAGAGAACGTTTGAAGGCACGTAAAAGCAAGTATAATTTTACCACAATTGAGAAGAATTAGGTTCTGCTGGTCAATAATATTTTCGAGAATAATGTTTTGGGCATGACTTCATGCCAGCTCAGGCAGGATAGTGGTCATTAAAGTCACCAACCATAAGAAAAGGTGGAGGCAGCGGGGAGATTACACCTTCAAGTTCTTCCTATGACAGCTTGTGCAGGTGGAATATACATATTGCACATAGCAGAACTGATGGTAGGTTCTGCCGTAGGTTCACAAAGTCTAGAGATCTGTTCAGATGATGTATTTGTTCTTCAGAGAACAAGGAATCGTGGATAAAGACTGTGACACCACCATAAGTGCGAGGCCCGTCGTCTTGTGGAACCTATAAGTATAAAAACCGCCAAGAGAGGGGGATGTTGAGGAACAAAAAAATTAGTTTCCTGAGATAACAGGAACCATTTCTAAGTTATGGGGGTGGCCCGTAGTTGGTGGGACTCCCTGTATGGATATTGTACATTGAGCTGGCATATTTTATAAACAACCTCTTCTTTTACAGTAATTTGTGAACACTGAAGTGTTTGAAACGATGTCAAAACAAAAATCAATTGTCAAAACA